>JAOYSI010074269.1:0-12099 GCA_025775065.1 Hiodon alosoides | reverse complement strand
AATTTTCGTCAACAAACACAATGTTAATAAAGCAATGAAGTAATCTGGTTAATTGCGTGTCATTTATTGTCTGTGGTCTTAAATGTAAAAGATTAATTTCCCAAATAAGGTATGCTGATTCTAAAATGTTTCATATTTGGCTTAATAAAGAACATTTTAATTTTCATAAAATTTTTTAATAATTTACATCCTGTTTATATACCATTTAATTCATTTAATATTTAAGGGAAAAACACTAAAGTTATATGCTTGGTTTTTTTTTTGGCCTGTGTATTTTAATAAACACACCTAACTAAATATACAACTGGTTAGCTAACAAGTAGAAGTGACACTGCAGTTGCAAGTATTGTCCAGCAGAGAAAGCCAGTCTTGAGCCCATGTTTTCTCTTGCTCTGTAATGAGTTGGAAATACTCTGATAGAATATATAGTTTATTACGTTTCTTAACAATTAAATTCTTATACCACCATGCTGTCATCGAGTTACGATTGGTTTATCTGTTGACACATGCCCTATTCAACAAAATGACCTTTCAAAATATCTGTAATAGAAAAGGTTAATCATTTTAAACGGATCCCCTCACCAAAGGATCGTACTTATTGATGGGAAATTATATCACATAATTATCCATTGATTTTCACATCGGGCTCTGTAACAAGCTTACCGTTCTAGGTGGATCACTGCAGCACTTGTTCAGAGGCAATATCTTATGCTCAGTAGCACATCCCTGAACTTTTACTCAGTTGAAAATTGTGAAGCTTGTTCTGACTGATGGAAAAATGGATGAAGAAAAGAACTGGCATCCTAGAGAAAACCTACTTCAGTCAGACCTGAAACTGGAAGGAAAATTCAACTTTCCAAGCAAAATTCCAAAGGTACCCTAGATTTCTAGTGGCCCTGTCAAGATATACTTTTGTATACTTGTTGATTATATTAACCTTCCTATGCTGAAAAAAGTGTTCTGAATTGAAACAGAACCGAACCGATTGTATTTTTCTGAGGGAATCAAAAACAGCAGGAAACCCAGATCCAATTGGGAAAGTCTTGATGCTCCAACCCAGCACTACTCTTGCTGTAGGTAGAGGACGTTCTCCCTGACACATCCAGAGGTCTAAAAAGAGACTTGGTTCCTCCTATACTTTATTTTATGAAGCTTCTAACTTTCTCTAAATTCAATATTAATGCTAAACTTATTGCATACTAAATTATCAGTACAGCTAACACTGACAGCAATAAATACATGTTTAATACAGGGAGCAGAGGAGAGTGGTCTCAGAAGCTATTACCTTATGGGTAGGATAATTTGGGAGAATGTTTTTTTTGTTTTTCAATTTTTTTTCTTATGGATATACAATGCCTGGCAAAAATATTCAGACTCCTGACCAATTCTTTCATATTATTGAATTACAGATGGTACATTGAAATTTAGTTACCTTTGATCATTTTTATTTATCATTTATTTTAAAGCATTTAAATTCAAAATTGAATTATTGTTAGGTGACATTGGTTCATGTTGGGAAATATTTTTATAACAGATGAAAAACTGAAATATGTCACTTTCGATCTCCACACATTAATATTGGCAGATCCACCTTTCGCTAGTATAACAGCTTTAAGTCTTTTTGGGTAAGTTGTACTGGGCTTGCACCCGGGTGTCAGATTGATTTTGGCCCATTTGTCTTGGAAAATTTGCTCCAGGTTGCTCAAGTTGGTTGGACAATTCTTGTGTATTATTTTCAAGATCCAGTTTCTTAATGGGATTGAGATCAGGACTTTGACTGGGCCACTGTATGTCATTCACCTTTTGTTTTTGAGCCCCCCCATTGTTGCTTTCGCTGTGTACTTGGGATCATTGTCCTGCTGAAAGGTGAATTTCCTCCCCAGTTTTTTAGCAGACTGAAGCGGGTACTCTTGCAGTAGTTTACTGTATTTTGCTCCATCCATCCTTCAACTCTAACAAGATGCCTAGTCAATGATGATGAGAACCATAATGCTGCTGCCACAATTCTTCATTTTACATTTTACATTTACATTTTATCTTTATCTTTATCTTTACCTTTATCAGACGCTCTTATCCAAAGCCTTCACTGTAGAGATGGTGTGAGATGGTGTGTCTTGAAGCATGCACAGTGTTACGTTTGCGCCAAAAAGAGTTTTCAGTTTGGGCCAAAAATCTCTATCTTGGCCTCATCTGATCATGAAACCTTTTCCCACATCATACCAGGGTCACTGTCATGCCTTCTGAAAAACGGGTACGTTTTGAGTAAAAGATGGTACGTTTTGAGTTACTGCTTTCTTGTCACCCTCTTGTTTCTTGTTACGCAGAGCTCTTGACATGGTTGACTGGTGCAACATTACTGTGCGCCAACTGTGCCCACTGGAATACCCAAATGTGGATATTATTTTTTACTCTTTTCCCAATTAATGCAAATTTGTATTTGTATTACTTTCTCTCTAATATCTGTTGACTGCTCTTTGAGCTTAATTTTTCTTCAGATTCACGACCTGACCAATGGTCCTTTAACAGTGGAGTATTCTTATCCAGAAACTGTGACAGCAACTTTAGTTGACATAAAACCAATGTCATCTTACAACAATAAGTTTTGATTTTCAGTGATTAAAAAAATAAAAATAATAAGTATCTGAATTTTAATGTACTGTTGTAAATCAATAGTATGAAAGAATTGGTCAGGGGTATGTCTGAATACGTTTGCAAAGCATTTTATTTTATTTTATTTTTTCCGTCTCCAGCCTGGAAGACAAATGAACTCTCGAGGTATTCTTATTTGATATAAACCAGTAGGGAACCTACAATGCAGAGATTCAGAGTTTCATGTTTTCATGTGTATGATGACGTCTTTTCTTTTTCAGTCTTCAAAATGACAAGGGAAGTGACAAAAGTTGTGAGGATGACAAAAACAACCGGGTGGGGCCCTAACATTATGGAGAGTTTCTGAGAGTGAGATAATAGCTTCCAAGCATGTGGAAGCTGCAGATAACCCCTTACACTGAGTTCTCTATTGATAATGTATTACCCTGTAAAGTGTTCAATGCTCTTATTTACCTAAGATTATTACTGCTGTATAGGCAGCAACAAAACCCATTTACATAAAGAGTATTGCTATTTAATAGTCTAAGGTTTAAAGTTAGTTTATACTTAATTATTCCATAATTGAAATTTATAACATTTGGTAGCTGTCAATGTAATTTGGAAAACTGCCATACATTTATGTAGAAAGTGAGATTAGCTGCAATACAGAAATTTCCCTAAATAGTAACATTTGATATCACTGCTGCTATATGCTGTTTATGATTCTGACTTGGTTGCCAAAGACTCATACAAATAAAACATCAATGGAAGTGATATACATCTTATTTGTTGTGAAGCATACCCTGCAGTTGAAATATGTTTCTGTTGGTCCGTTTTTCAACTTTTTCGATCACTTTATTTATATTGTCAACTTGTTTCACGTTTTTAAAACAAGTTCAAATTATTTGAGAACTTGCACTCAAATAACGGAGCCTGGGCTGCACTCCAATTCATTTAAACAAACTCAAAGCCCAATTATTTAAAAAATAAGCCTGTCCAGGCAAACTGTGCCTCACTCTACCACCCCTTAATGGGTCCTGCGATCAGCCCCATAGGATAACTCTGGAGGTTACAAGATGTCTTGTGCAGATTGTGTGGTTTGCCTCTGGATTTGGGTTTATCTTTTCCTCATCCGTGGGTGCAAAGCCCATAGGAGGGAGGGTGATGTTGTCTAGTGAGGGGGCACCCCACTCTGAAGACGAAATGTGACTCAGCGACAAAGTTTGCCCGGGTGTTTTCCCCCTTTCTCAGTTTCCATACCATCGGTGGCGTACCTAGCTGCGTTTCTCTGGGCTCCTGCTATTGTGCCACATTTGAATGACCTTTTCCAGGTAAGTCACACCCAGAAAAATCACCGACAGCCAGGTTTCATGTAAAAGGAGAAAGTGCAGGGACAAACAGTACAAAAGTATTGTTGTAAGTGCCAAATGCATAGACTGAAGAAGAACATAGCCTACGATTTTTAGCCCATATCACAAATTAAAGATTTCGGGCTGTGCTTCATGTATCTGATGAAAACTGGCAATTGCCCAACTTGTTTCCAACACAGTGTATATGTAGAGAAAGTAATAGGCTCCAAAAAAATGTATTTTTAATATTTTAAATAGATGTGTTTAAACTGACTTGTTGTCTGATTATAAAGGCTTGGCAGTAACCAATAATTTTATAGTTTTATATCCCAGTTTTCTGTTGGCTTGTCCAAGAAAGTCATTACAACACTCCCTAGACAGGCTCATGTTTTTTTCCACAGATCAAATGTTTTTCTTCCGAACAAAAAGATTGTCTATGTATGTATTTCCTTAGAGGGTTATCTCTGTTTTCTAAAACATTATCTTCTGAAATGTGTGTAATTGTTTTGTTTTCCAAAAAACATATTTTTACACTAGATGCACAATTAAATAGAATAATTGCGATAAAAAATTAAATGTAAGAATTTTACAGAATTTTATCTAGAGAAAAAATCTAAAGGTTCTAATCTTAATTATCTCTCGCATTTTTAACCAACTCAGAATAAGGTAGAAGACATTGAATATCAACATGCCTATGTTAGTAAGAGTGAAATATTTTTTTCACTTTTTTTGTTCTGACAAAATTTCTAGCTAATCAAATAAAATATCTTTGTCAATAAGGCTCTTTTTATTAACTAAATAGAAGATCCAGTAGCAAACTAGATGGAGTTTTAGCATGTAATTTCTATTTTCACAACTCTGTTGAACCACCTTTGTTTCCACCTTTACTAGTGCTTGCATTAATTTTTGGTCATGTGTCCACCTCTGGAGTTTTAGGTTTTTTTCTGTGCTGTTAAAAGATTTTTGTGCTGGTTTTATCTTATGCAATATAATCGCAACGTCATCACACTGTCAATGATAGAAATTGTTTTGTTTTCCAAAAAACATATTTTTACACTAGATGCACAATTAAATAGAATAATTGCGATAAAAAATTAAATGTAAGAATTTTACAGAATTTTATCTAGAGAAAAAATCTAAAGGTTCTAATCTTAATTATCTCTCGCATTTTTAACCAACTCAGAATAAGGTAGAAGACATTGAATATCAACATGCCTATGTTAGTAAGAGTGAAATATTTTTTTCACTTTTTTTGTTCTGACAAAATTTCTAGCTAATCAAATAAAATATCTTTGTCAATAAGGCTCTTTTTATTAACTAAATAGAAGATCCAGTAGCAAACTAGATGGAGTTTTAGCATGTAATTTCTATTTTCACAACTCTGTTGAACCACCTTTGTTTCCACCTTTACTAGTGCTTGCATTAATTTTTGGTCATGTGTCCACCTCTGGAGTTTTAGGTTTTTTTCTGTGCTGTTAAAAGATTTTTGTGCTGGTTTTATCTTATGCAATATAATCGCAACGTCATCACACTGTCAATGATAGAAATTGTTTTTTTGGGAACCTGGAAATGTATCTTTTGCAGGCTATTTAATAAATATAATAATTTTATTAATATAAATCATTTTACTGGTCCCAAAAATTATTGCCCATTATCACCCAGTACAACAGTTACTTTAAGACAATAAATTGACAGAAGTATGGTAAAATAATAACGATAGATAGGTATAATTCAAAATAAAATAAAAATAGAAATAATGATGAAAACCGATACATGAATGAGAGGTATTTCTTTTAACTTAAAAAATTATTGTGTTGTGTTGTTTTGTCAATGTTTCGTGTTTCACCAGTGCTTATTAATAAGTAGAAAGGAATGTTTGAGCCAATTGAAAATGTGGTGTTTGTGGAGGCCTGCAACAAGGGCGTGACAGAGAGATAAGACTGTCAGTGTCTCCTCTGCAACAAATTAGTCACTGCATCTCTTCCCAATAATCACAAAAGCAAGGGGCTCAAGGATACACGATTATGCATAATATTGTTAAAATAAAAGAAGTATCTTTGGGCTTACAAATTGAGCTGCAGCGCAAAATATTCAATTTTTTCATAAACCAATATCAGATTTTGAACAGCGAATGTTTTCTCTTGGTGTTAATACTTTTATATTTAAAAAATGAATGGATGGTTCATTCTCAGGTTATGAAAACATTGCTGAGAGCTGACTGAGTGAAGGGTAGACGGACACATGTCAATGGCAACTGATCTCTCATTTGGGTTGGTAAGTCAAACAAGCCCCTGGAAAATCATTCAACACAGATACTTCCACTCCTCCTTCGGTCTCACATCCGAGGCACGTCTTCGCTTCCAGCTGTTGTATCATTCTTACTTTCACTCACTCTCTTTCAAGGACAATGATGCATCCGATGAAGACATTGGACTGTGAGTCTTTCATCGCCTGTTCACCTGACACCAGTGTCCACTGTACAAATAGGGCAGGTTCCTATCTCTCATAGACAGAATCTGATCCTGAGAACCAAAGTGTTTCAGAGTTTTTTACTACTGCAACTCTCTAATCTGAGAGGGACATACAATTCAAACAGGAATGTGATTAATTAAGAACTTGGTTGCACAGTTTGCCTATTATAGAATATGCCTATTCTGAAGGCCTGGACTAGAGCAAAGGCTTTTAAGTCTCAAATCTATTTACGGATAATTCTTAGATGTTTAATTGGCATAAATTATATTTAAATTCTTCTGGTCTGAGACGGTTGTATCTTTCTTGGCTTGTATTTCGTATTTAATTTCTTACACGTTCAGGTGAATAAAGAGATATTTCTTAATTTTCATTCTGTTGCGTCTGCAATTCCCCTGACATTGGAATGAAGATAACACTCCCAAATCCATCCTTAAATTCTAAAAAGACTTTCCTCAACATCTGTGATACATGCTACTGCAATGGGTTCTCGAGGTAGGGGCATTATTTCAAAAGTCCCAAATTATTTCTCTCTGTATCCAGGTTGCTGCTTCTGCAGCAAGGAACTCAAATAAGGTCTTTTGAGGCATGGAGTGGAGCAGTCATATGTTGTAGAATGAGTCCTTGTTTGGTTGCTTCGACCTCTTTGTCCACTTGTCTTACAAGGTCTCCACTGGATCATAGGGGAAGCTACAACCTGCAGCAGCAGGAGCAGGAGGAGGAGAATGAGCCATACTCCCACATCTACTCAGATCTGGAAGGTGAGCCCAAGTTTGTAATCCCATCCTGTATTCATTCCAAACAGCCCTGTGAAGACGATAAGACAGTCACGGATAATGAAAGTCCAACCGGTCTTTGGTAATCAAGTAGCGGTGTTTACTATCAATATTGTGAGTCAAATCAGGAACATTCTGCCCCGAGAGCTAGGGTTAATATATGTATATGTGTGTGTGTGTGCGCGCGCGCGCGAGCCTGAGTTTAAGTTTTTGTGTATGCATTTGCGCATTTAGGAGTGCATCTGTGTGTTACCATTCGGTCGGGATGGGGTGGGCAGAATATATATATATATAGGTCACTCTTGTTAGCTTCGAGAGGTCAATCACTACTCATAACTGTTTGCAAACCGACACCTGGATGCAGGTGAGTGCCGTATTCTTGCTCTGTGTTTGCATATTTTCTTTTCGCAGACACTTTTGTACAGAATTACTTAACATACTTAATTTAATGGCTTGTTATATTTACTTGCTCTGATTATGCTGAAACAAAAAGAAAAGTAATTGAGTAACTATGAAAATGTACTGAAATACGGACAATATTCAGATTGTTAATTAAATAATTGTTCATTAACAGAAGACATACTTTTGCTGAAGGTTTTTGCCACACAAAAAATAAAAAAATTAGAATAGAACACATGAGAGAAAATAGTGACTGTAAACTAAGGTCAAATATAGCGGGGAACAGGAAGAAGTTTGAAAATTGAAGACTTGGTATTGCAGTAATTCATAATTTCAGCCTAACATGTTTGCAGTATTGGCTACACACAATAGGTGTAGCAGTAAATTTCAACGTGCAACATGGGTTTTTTTTTATTTATTTATTGTTTTGTTATTATTTTAAGTAATCCAGTGTCATAGATGGCAAAAGTAACTGGACTACAGGTGTTTGCATTTTTTTATAGACATGATTGTGTATAATATGATTCAAATTGCATCCTAAAAAAGAAAATCGAAATACGAACGAAATGGAATATGAGTGTTTACACATATGAAATATTACAATAAATTTGACTCGAGGCAGTAAAGCCAAATGCTTGTACTGAAGCATTATTTATTTTTATTTTTAATTATACATCCTTATCAATAGGGCAATCAGACCCAACATCATGTGTGTGCCTCCCTTTTTGATAACTGAATTAACCAGCTCTAATTGATCAGGTTCTCATTTTTAAAAATCTTCTTATTTAAAATGTTGACCTGACCAAGAGACAGCATGAATACAGCAACACTTGTAGAGATCACAGCAAACGTATATCTATACAGATATTAATAACACATAAAATAAGCAAGTTAAATTAGCACCCGCTCAGGAATGTGCATGAGGCATGTGCAGCGTATTCGTTTTTTATCTTGAGTTTCCCTAAAACTTTATTATTTATTGTCCTTTCACCATTACATGTCAAATAAATCACATTCAGAAAGCATTCACAAAACCCATAAATAGGATTTGTGGACTAAAGTGCGTCGAAATGCTCAGTTTAGTCAGTTTAAAGTCAGTTTAATCAAGTTGTATGTATGCCAGAGGGAGGAGGTGAGTTCTGTTTTGTAAATAATCAAGTCTGTTTTTGGAAAAACTCTATGGACAAATCTATTTAAAGATTTTGATATGATTTGCAACTCAATATTTTGCATTATAAATTAAAAGCCGGATATGAGGTGGTAAATGTATATTCAGCCTCTTACCTGTTACATTTTGAACCACATGTTTATGATAAGCAGGTGTCTTGATTTAATTGGACACAAAGTAAGGGTTTAGGGGCAAGGTAGGCTAACAACCAAGGCAGGTTGTTGTTTTTTTAATCTGATGGATTTACTCAAATGTTTTTTCTGCATTACAGCGGCACTCAACGTTAATTTCAACGCAAACTCCAGGGTAGACTGCCAGGTAAGACTGCAAGTACAATTGTTCTATGTGCACCAAAGAAAGGCTAACAACCTCTGTACAGAGGAGAGTCGACATTGCAAGACAAAAATAGTGAAGTCAACTAAACCCTTTAATGTTCATTATTTCATTTTAAATTTAGCAAGCAATGTGTTTCAAGTTCCGGCTGATCTGGGCACTTCTGTAATATTTGCAGAGAGCAGAGATTTCACCACTCAGAAACTGCAACCTTCCTCTGTAGTCAATGACCCCACCCCATGTACATGTTAAATGTTGACAGTCAAAATATTCCTTTTGATTGTACTGACATATTGCGGGCCAGAGCTATAATAGTGTCATAGCTCTGACGTTGGGGGGCTTGTGCTACTGTGTTATTGCTGTAGACATGAGTGGCCTGTCGCGTCCTTTCCACGGGTCAGCTCTCAATGTGGCAGAAAGTGACAAAGCCTAGAACTTAAACCATCCCTACTTGTTCTTCACACCCAATTCATCTTTACTTCAGTCTTTTGAATGATGGCTGCCATTATGGAGCCACACGTGTATTGTTTACCAAGGTGACTCTTAGTGGATCTAACAGGTTAAAAAAAAATGGATACAAGGCCCCGGTATGCATCCAGTGTGCATTCTTGTTGCATAGGCCTACGTGGAGCTTAACGAACTCATGAATGACCAGAACCAGCAGAGCTACTGGCAGGAGACAGGGCGATGGGTTGGGTACGAGGAAAACTATGATCCTGAGGCAGGGGAATGGGGCCCCTCACACATCTCCTACCTGACCTTCAAAAGCTTGATCCAGCTACGCAGGACCATGAATACAGGTGAGAGCATGAGAACAAAGGAAACTGAGAGTGCATTACACCGTTCTTGATTTTCTTTACTTTTGTGTAGATTTTAAAAGAGTACAAAGCTAACCACAAGGTGGCGGTCTTGGGTAGTCTAACGACAGTTCTGTTTCCCGAAACCCATCACCTCTCAAGTAGATTTTTTCTGTATGCTACACCAAGCAAGTCATTTAGAATGCTATTACAAATTTTTTACAAAGGTTTTGAAAACCATGAGTATTACCATAACTAACTGAAAACAATTATTTTAAACTATGATAAAAATGGATCAATAGCATTTCAGCTTTGCTGCGGAATAGAGTTAAAAAAAAAAAAATTATATTAAAATTGTGTACATAATATATTTCTTTAAGCAAAACAACTACCAAGCAACATAATCCCTACAATGAAAGGCATTGCAAAATAATGTAAATAAACTAGTTGCCATAAAGTTGTGCTTTTGGCAAACATTTTTTTTTTTTTCTAATTTAAGTTTTATGTCTTTAGCAAAACAAACTATTAAGCATATATTTTCATGCAAGGATTGAGGAGCATGTCCTGTGTATCTTTTGAGTGTGTTGCATTGCATTAACAGGGATTTAGCTCTTTCTTGTCCCCCCACCTAACCACCTTCGCCCTTGCACCTATGCCATGGTGGCCCATCTGCAGGCGTGGTGTTGCTGGACCGGGAGGAGAGAAGCCTGGAGAGTATCGCTGAGAAACTGGTGGACGAGTTGGTGAAAAAGAAGGAGATCCGCCCTGCCGACCGTGAGGACCTGCTGAAGGCTTTGCTGCAGGATCGCAGGTAACACTTGCAGCCTCCTCCCTCTCTGCAACTGTGATGAAATTAACTATGCTAAACCTGCTGACAAATGCTACTACCTTAATTGACAGTAGAGTTTTTTTACTTTTAATCTATTTCGGCACCTGGTATGCTTATCTGTTTTTTTCACAAAGGCTTTATACAGCATTTACATTCCTAGTAAGTGTCGCCTTCCAGGGAAATCTACAATGCTATCAGCTTGGACACTCTGCAACCTCTTTATTGCACTGTAGTGATAATGTTATTCCTTGAGATACATGATACCCTTGAGAATACTCAACCCTCAGCTTCAGTTCTGGTTTTTTACTTTAATTTAATTTAGCTATTAAGTTAAATAAAACTAAAATTAAATCGACTTTTCAGCGCTGTGCTGAAATGAATGCTGAGTAAACTATATTAGTAATCCTTCCTGTTCTAGTCTTCCACACTTCTGTGACTCGCCATTAAGTGGTTATCCTGGATCTTGCATTAAGAGCTTGTTGTGTTTGTGAACGGTTAAAAACCAGTAAAATTAACATGCCAAACCGCAATCGTACTTTTGAGTTTACCCCCTGAAGTGTTTCGCACTCTCTACAGCCAGTCAGAGCCTAAGGAGACGCAAGCCCTGTCCCCTGGAATGCAGATGCAGACTTTTTCAGTTAAAGAAAGGGTAGGCTGTTGTTTGCCATGAGTCACCTAAAATCACTTGCAGATCCTGAAAGTGGCCTTTATGCAATAATGACACAGCATGAGGATAACCATACCGCGCCGCTGTGTTTTACTATATTAATATTTTTGTAGTCATTTAAATTGTTAAAATCGTTGCAACTATTATAATATGAAGCAGTTTCATACCTTTATTTTTTTATTTATTTTGGAGGTAAAGCCAATGTGATGATGAAAGAATTACAACAGAGGGAAATGTTCAGCTAGATCATTTGTTTAACATTTGACCAATTCACTTTTCTTCTTTCTCCCAGAGGGACATGTCTGGCAGTGTTGAGGCTTCAATGGTTCTTGTTGGTAAGTGTGAAATTGGGTGATTTACAATCCCAGCCACCAACTGCAGACTGCTTACCACGTCAGCTTTGCTCAGTTAGACAAACTATGGTTGTCTGGGACAAGGGAAATTTCTGGTTGGATTTGGGAAATGTTGTGTCAACTTGTCTTACAGTAAAAACATTGTAAAAATAAAATGATCAGCGTCACCCTTGAATGGAATTTAGGGCTATGTAAGTAGCTTCGTGGCCTGCGTGACTGTAGCAACTCGTCTTTAGAACCCCCGTGCCTGAATTTGATCTCAGATGTGAATCCTGATTTGTCAGGTAAACAGTCCCTGAAAAAGCCAGTACCAAGAATTACCACGAATGAACTGGAAGTATAGATAGATAGATAGATAGATAGATAGATA
>JAOYSI010074268.1:0-16743 GCA_025775065.1 Hiodon alosoides | reverse complement strand
GTGCTCTTGTTAAACTCCTGCCACTGTCACCCTCAGAGTGTGCTCTTGTTAAACTCCTGCCACTGTCACCCTCAGAGCGTGCTCTTGTCAAACTCCTGCCACTGTCACCCTCAGAGTGTGCTCTTGTCACCGTAAAGCCCCTCCCCTCGTTTCCTGGAGCTATCTGCGGCTCTTTAAAGATGGCTCACCGTTCCTCTGGTGAACTGTCTGGAGTTCTTGTCAAGACAATGACCCCTTGGGAGAAAACCCCTGACACTTAAGGTAACAGTCAAGGGTCACAAAATCATCCCATCTACCTTTTCACCTCCTGCACTATCTCCCTGCGGCTCTCACCTATCTGACCCTCTGTCGGTTTTACTTTTATCTGAATGCCAAGGTCCCTTTTGCCCGTCTTCGCCGCTGCAATTCCATAAGACAAGAACTGACTGCTGAACGTCAACATTCATGTCTCAACGTTGATAGGGGTCAGCCCCAAAGAACCTTCTCCTACGCCATTCCTTTTACCCTGTCCATTGGAGATTCAATCTAAAACTACAAAGGTTATTAGAACTGAAAATCGGTTGAGCTTTATATTCTTTACAGTATTTAATAAACTATCAACCAAACTTCGATTTCAGGCAGAAATACAGCATTCAAATGTCACAATATTTACTTCGAGATAAACCAAGTAACAGTGGTCAGTATCTATATTACAATATTGTTGAATAGTATTTTTTTAAATATAATTCTCACCGAAACAGGAGTTGATAAAGCCATACCACATACAACCGTGTCTCCCGACCAGCCATCTTCCCCGAATACTGGAGGCGAAACTGAGTGTGGTACCGAAGAGGCAGACAAGCATATCGCTGACACTTATGTTAAGAAGAAGCATGTTAACTGGGGTCCGCAAAGTCTTGAACTTGCAGAACAGGACCAGGACGACGAGGTTGTTGAAGAAACCTAGTATCATGATGGATCCCAAAAACACGGAGACCACATTGTGTCCCGTCCTCGAAAGTGTCTCCGCCGGTGTGTCGTTCCATTCTCCATCCAGCAAGGTGGCGGGGTCCTCGCCGCTCGAATTGGAGCTGTAGTTTAAATTAGCCACTTCAGAAAACATCGCCGGCTGTATTTCACAAGTCTGTTCGATTGTAGGAAGAGCATGGAACAAACACCCAGACTAAACGTTTCCAACAAGCACGAAAATACTGTGTGGACATTGTATATCTGTAGGTTGTGCAAAGATGACTTTATCAAACCTCTTTTTCCGTTTCTTCGCCACTGCCCTCTCAGCTCTATCTACAGAAGCCGTACAAAATAACTCTGTTAACAGACTCTAATAGATATGAAGACCGTACGAATACTGCGCTGAAAGTGTAAAATGGGTAAGTTAAGTTAATCAGGTGTTGCAGATCTAAAGAGCAGATTCCAAACAACACGTAGACTATCCTATTTTATTTTTTCTATCCGGCCGATCGAAAACTGAATATTGACAGTTTAAATAAAAGTACAGACAAACTTAAATATTCCCATACAAGTTATTCCTTACGGTAACCGTACGATTTAACTTTTTAGTATTGTTTAAAAATGCCTATATTCCGAATGGTAATAAATGTAGTCATTTATGGCCGTATTTATTGTACGCCTTCACAGGTAATATTCCATAATAGCATTTTATCGAAAATATTGGTTATCTTTCAAAATCTTAATCGAAACAAAGTGATATGTAAAATAAGCGCTATTTGCAAATAAGAATGAAGGCATTCCGCTTTTTAACCGTATTCTTCAAGTGTCGGTTAGGCACGAGCAAATCCATTGACGCTCGCTTTGTGGTTCTCGGCTCTGACCACCGCAACCCGTAGCGTGAATCGCGCGAACTAGTCTGTGGCTCGCAGTCGCGCCAATAGAGTCAAATCAAAGGACTTTAGCGGTATTTAAGGCGAGTGGAGAGTAACAAGATGACGTCGCAATACTAGAGAGATGTTGCTCACAGACAGCTCATGGTGGAGTATTACAGTTTGATAGAGTTATAAATTCAGGATGAGAAGTTGCTAGTGAGAACTCACATGTATGCCGTTAAGTCTAAATCAAAGGCGGTGCGAAATATTTTTTCCCCTTTAATACGAAATAAATAACTACAAGTGTAGAGCAGCGTTTCCAATTTACATTTTGGTCGAAATTCATAGTCAATTCAAAAACCTTTCATCGTGAACGAGAGTTTATTTCGTGGCGCAAATTTCTGTCAAAAAATTGAAATTCAGCATTTGTATAAACGGCCGACCCACCAGTGGTTTAGGGAAGGGTTCTGAGAAAGATTACAGAAACGGCAAACGTTTTTTTTTTCCTTCTTGCTCTTATTATTATTATTCTACCTAATACTTGTGCCTAAACAGATTTTGAAGCGAGTGAGGTGATAACATTTTCTTTATACAAAGGGGCCCTTTCTCCATACCCGATTATGCAAATCTTTATGTCCGATAATGTGGGGGAGATTACCCAAAAAAAAAAAAAAAAAACCCCAGCAATTTACTCCTAACTGACCTCGACCGTTTAAGTGTTATTATCAGATGACATTTCTTTGCCCGTGTTAATACGTATTCTATTCAGGGAAAAGCTTTTTGTACAAGTTCTGCTCATGATAATTCATTCAGAAGAATGCCCCCCACCTCTTTATGAAACCGTCGCAGGGCAGGACTGCAGTTTATGATCAGATCAGGAAAGGGGTATGGAAGATTATGCTAAAGCATTCATGGCTTGGAGGCAGTTGCACAACACCATTTGTATCACCATTTGTATCACCATTTGTATCACCAGGGCGTTGATGGCAGAAAATGAAAAAAGAACTGACCACAGTTGCTGTTGATCCGTTTAGATTAATTACTTATCAGACCAGCCTTGATGTAGGTATTGGATAACAACAACAATAAAATCTTGCTGTTGTAACAACGTTATTTATTGATACATTATACATTATACATTATATTTTTAGATACATTTATAAGGTCCAGTCACATAAAGGGATCATTACCTGATGACAAACATCTAGAGATTGAACAATTACAAATAGTATTAGGAGAAGAAGAGACATCCCCTCTAATAGCCCAATATGTCACTGCCAGCCTGAATACATATAGTTGATATGGTACCATATGATATGGTTGCTTTCTGGTTCTTTTGTGACGCCTTGGGTGCAGTGCACGTTATGAGACCAGGTGGAGGTGGGTTGTTATTGGGGTGGATGAATATGGAGTCCCCCTTTGCTGATATGACAGCATCCACTCTTCTGGGAAATCTTTCTGCAAGATGTTGGCACACTGCTGAAGGTACTTCCATTTAGCTATGAGACCATCAGTGAAGTCTGGCTCACGTTTCAGTATGGACCTCACTTTCTGCACGGTGGCATTGTCATGCTGAAACAGGAAAGGGCCTTCCCCAAACGGTTGCCACAAAGTTGGAATTACAGAATTGTCTAGAATTTCATTGTGTGCTGCAGCATTAAGGTTTCCCTTCACTGGAACAAAGGGGCCTAACCCGAAACATAAAAACGGCCCATTATTCCTCCTCCAACAAACTTTACAGTTAGCACTACAGGTTCGGCTTCCGTCAGACGGTGAAGCGTGACCCAACACTTGGCATGGATTTTTGGTTTGTGTGGCTGCTCAGCCGTGGTAACCCATTTTGTAAAGTTCCCGACAAACAGTTATTGTGCTGACGTTGCCTCCAGAGGCTGTTTTGAGCTTGGCAATGCATGCAGGAAGTGAAGACTGACCATTTTTACGCACTGCTCTTTTCAGAACTGAGCGGTCCGGTTCTGTCAGCCCATGTAGTGTGCATATATCTGTCTTTCGCCGTCCTGACTTTTATCATGAAGACATAGTCCTCAACATTTTTTATGCTTCTGTTTTATTGACATCTTCCCTTGATCACAGGGTCTAAAGACGTATAAGGCCACATTGTAGCTTTTGGAAGTCACCATACATTTGAGAACATATTAGCTGGGTGTCACACCCTCTGGTGATACTCATTAAATGCAGAAAGTTAATAAATGCAGGCTGCTGTGCTGAATAGACAGGATGTTTCCCCAGTGTGTAAGAAACAAATGCGTGTGAAAATGCTTGTGAAAAAAACCCAGGGTACCTGAAATGTCCTGGAAAATTACGTGTCAGACCACAGCACTTTTTTTCACACAGAAAAGGGGAAAAAAAGATTTTTAATTATTTGAATTTATTCTCAATTTGAAATGTTCTGAATTAAAAATGATACTGATATAACGCTGAAAGAGATTTAAAAGTATAGCGATACTGGAACGAATAAAGTTCTGATGAGTCAGAACAGCAGGTCCAGTGCAAGCTAAAGCCCTATCCTTGTGTATCCTTGAGGTTTTCTTTCTTTACGGTCCCTAGAGGAGGACTGCTGCTGTACCTCCAAACCGGTTCTTCTGTTAAAATCCAGCAGTATAAACGAAGTGTATGTGAATTTTAAAGGTTTTTTTGTCTGCTAAAACAAGACAAATTCGTTAAGTTATTCTCATTTTCCTGAGCGTTCAGGTGGGCTAAGCTTGCGTATATCAACGTATTAACGTATTGCGTATTAACTCAATTTGTCATGAATGGAAAAATTGCGTGGACTCCATTTCCTTTTTTATGGAACTTTTTTTGTGTGTGTGGAAGTACCATCAGACACTGAACATCAAAAGCCGATTCCTTTTCCCCACAAGGATGAAAGTGGCCTCATAATCGCTAGACAATAATCCCATCATTCACTGCCACTAGTATGCAGGAGAGCTTTTGGTTCATCTGCAATCCGGTACTCCCCCACATAAGCAATGATCTGGTGTTGGACCAAGATAATCCCACACCGTTTTACCTTGTACCCTAGGTGGAAGCCTTATTGACAGCATTGCCACAGTTTTTTCTTCTGCAGTGTTGGGAACGGTCTTGGTGGAGCTGGGGTCAGGAGCCTTGATGCAGACTTTCCGGGATGATGTTGAAATTCAGAAATTGGTCATCACACAATCTTATTGTGCAGACCGAAGAATTCAACAACCTAAATTCCTCCAAACCCCTTTCCCCTGTCCACAACTCAAAGGGTGGTAGTGTGAGGAGTGCCTTTATGATGGGGAGGAGCACATTTGTGAATCCTGGGGCTGGTTGTGTGCACTGCTCGGTGAAGTGTTGAGTAACTCGCTAGAACTTGATCATATCAACCTGTGCCACCTCATTACCCCAGGGGCACCGGTCCAAACACTGCAGAGGGCTGATATTTAACCAGAACTGTCCAGTGACTACACCAGCTGCTGACGTTTTCAATACGGGTAGTTATAATTATAAATGTACTGAATACTTTTATAAACTGTTTACTACTGTAAATCCTACTCTGCTATTCTGCTAATTTTACTAATACATAATATAACTTCTTTGGAATAAATAGCTACATGCTATCTGGTTAGCATGTTCACAATTTTCTACACGTTAGATAATGAAGAATATATTCAAACTAATAAAGACAAAATAAGTAAATGTTATTCAATGAAAAAACATCGACACTGTCAAATTTTTTTCTTGTACTGAAAACACGTGCTTAAAATAAGATGGTTCATTGTTTGCAAGCAACTCCTGCAGATTTAAGCTGAGTATTATACAGGCACAGGATACTTTCCATTACCTAGGGCACTCCTAGAGGAATTCCCCAGTCCCTACTACCCTTCCGATGGTATGAGAAGTCACTCTCATTCTGTTCTCATTGTGGACGCATATAACCTCCATGTGCAGTTTGGAAGGGACCCGGAGATTGTGCTGGAGGGACGGAGAGTGCAGGTGGTAGACTGAAGCAACCATTCCAAGAAAGAAAGAAATTTGTGCTCTGTGTTACATAATGGAAAAATCTGTCTCATTTGTTAACAGCCCGTTTGTCTAATACAGCAAGAGAACATGACTACTAAATGTTGCAAGGATTAATTCATTTAATATGCAGAAATGCAAATGATTTGTAATTCATGTTTATTTATGGGCGGAAATGTAAAAACATGGCATGGTAGTACAGTAGGCAAATTGGTAAAAATGCTCATTTAAAAAAATGTGAAATTCTTTTACTATGCTTTGATTTATTTCAGAAATTGTCACAGAAACTGGAACAGTTATACCAGCTTATTTAAACAAGGTAAAGTCCAAATTTTACAATGTAACATCTCCCCTGCAACCCTCATTAGCATCTTAGATGAAAACAAGGGAAGCCTCTACCCCATGATGAAATGTTACAGTTTGGATGTTTGAACTTCTCTGCAGTC
The DNA here is from genome assembly GCA_025775065.1 of Hiodon alosoides. Classification (NCBI taxonomy): domain Eukaryota; kingdom Metazoa; phylum Chordata; class Actinopteri; order Hiodontiformes; family Hiodontidae; genus Hiodon; species Hiodon alosoides. The sequence continues at coordinate 10,475 of JAOYSI010074268.1, read as the reverse complement.
TCCTCTACTAGCTTTCCCACAGGAGGCCTGTACAAATGACTTGCCCAGTGGCACCTTAGCCCCTAATCAAGGCTGTATTTGTGGTATTTGAGAGTCTTAGGTCTTAGGTCTTTTTTAACTCTAGCGGTCTTTATTTTTGCACTGGCTGGACCAAGGAATTTCTAAAGGCAATGTCTACACCCATGCTGAACTCTTCATGCCTGATCATAAAAGCAAAGCGTGGTTTTCCAGACCATATTAGAGCATTTTAGACCTTTTGATCTGGGGCCCTCCAGGAAAGAGCAATTTTGAGTCCTTAAAAAAGTCCTGGAGGAGAGGTTACCATCAAACCCCCCCGGAGAGTTTTTAAAATCCTGGTTGGAGTTGTTGTTTTTCGCTCTGTCTCTCTATATACAACATCTGTTATATATACTCTGTAGAAACTAGTGAGGGGTGTTTTAACAAGGACTGACAGATTTATTGATTCAAACTGAATTTATGTCCATTACCTTCATTAATTTTTGCTAAAAATGACCTACACTTATTCTTAATGACCTACATATGTTGGATTTTACAAGGTGTTATTCTTATGCACTTTTCTGTAACACTGATTACTGACAGCCTGGCTCTTGGTACCTGGATTAAACAAAAATTCCATGTGTGCTATTAGCCTGGAATGCGTTCAGTAATAAAAGTTTGCTTAAAAAGAAAGTCAACTTAAGAGCAGAGGTTTGATTCTCATGTCTTCAAAAAGCTTGCTGGGGTTAAAGGTGCTTACTGAGGGGAACCAGTTTGAGTGTATGACTCCCAGTAACACTTCAAGTGAATCTGGCCTTCTGACATTTCGTGTGATTTCACAGGAATCTGCTGTGAGATGCTGTGTCACGTCGCTTAACACCGGTGACTGCTGTTATCTCATTTTCTCCATTTGACATTTCTGGGAACTTTAGCGTGGTCATCGGTCCTGAGCCAATATATATATAACACATCTTTACTTCTGAAACACTTCAGAAGAGCTGAAGCTTGCTTAGTAGGTGCAGATATATATTCATATATATATATATATATATTTTTTTTTTTTTCATCCATCTCTCGGGGGCAAAAGAAGGGTTATGTAAGAGGTAACACATGTTCCAAGCATCAAAGAAATGGGGGGCCCAGCAAGCCCCATATATATATATATATATATATATACATGCCCCTAAGGTGATGCATGCAAATACATAAACAGCTACTTTAGATTTCTGAGTTAGCAATGCCATTGTAAGGTAAAAAGAAGGCTGTTTTTTGAAGTAATTGCATTCTTCATTTTAAGATTGAAATGTAATCACAGGTGAATGTTGATGAAAACGCCAGGTTACTCTACGGGTGACAAAGGTTGAAAATGGTTAAACACATGCAGTCTTGCTCCGAAGCTGAAGAGAAATGATTTCGTTTAATCTGTTTTCATATTAATTTGTTTTATTTTTTTAATCTAACCTGTTTTATTTAATAATAAAGATGCTTCCCAAGAATGGCATATCATTTTCGAGTAAATGCGCTGCACTAAAATGTTTTCTTCAAATAGCAACTATAACAATCATAACTGATTATACCACAAGCAACGCTTTTATTCCAAGTACAGTAAGTTATATTTGCCAAACTGACCTACAAGATACGTTTATCAGTGTTTTGCAGATGCATATATTAAACAAGAAAACAATACTTTTTCCCTTGTTCAATACTGTTTCTGTAGGATGATGTTTTATTTATTTATTTATTTATTTTATTCATTTATTTGTATGCCCAAATATTTTGATGCAGTATGGAAATTCCAGATCTCTGCTCAAATGAGTTTATGTCCATCAAACAAGTTGTTTTTAACCAAAGAAAATATGAACCAGGACAGGATTTCCTACTCATACTACCTTGTGACCTGGATTTGCGTATTATTCCACAAGACTGTTGAGAAGGAAGACTTTGTTCAGAGGATTGCAAAATTTCTGAGTTACTGAAAAGCCTTTGTGTTTAATGTGCAAACCACACACATTTTTGTTACGCATATCAGACAGTAATGAGGATACAGTCAAATTCTCTACATAAGTTAATTAGAGACCTAATTGAAATTAGTGTGACAGCGTCAACATCATTGCACAAAGGTATCGTAATTCTGTTTAAATTAAAGAATATATTTATATATATGTAAATGTCTGTGTGTGTGTTTTACTGTGTACACATTTTTGTGTATATGTTTTGGAAAAATAATATCTATAACCAGTAATTATCAACAAAAAAAATCCCATAAATATCTTACACGGGAGACTGCAGGATTTTATCTAAAGGGGGTTTATTGATGTGTAGGTGTACCTGACAAGCCTCCACTCGCCCCAAGAAATCAAAAGCTTTCCTCTCCAAAACAGATAAATGTTTCTAGGATTCTCATGCCCTCCATCCACACACATCACTGTGCTCACGGCGGGCAATGTTCTGACGACGTTCTGACGCATCGCTGCAATTTGTGTCTGCCATTGAAATGAACCTGACCATCGCTTCAGTTTGTTTCTGCCATTGAAATGAACCTGACCATCGCTTCAATTTGTTTCTGCCATTGAAATTAACTTGACCATCGCTTCAATTTGTTTCTGCCATTGAAATGAACCTGACCATCGCTTCAATTTGTTTCTGCCATTGAAATTAACTTGACCATCGCTTCAATTTGTTTCTGCCATTGAAATTAACTTGACCATCGCTGCAATTAGTTTCTGCCATTCAAATGAACCTGACCATCGCTTTAATTTGTTTCTGCCATTGAAATTAACTTGACCAGCGCTGCAATTAGTTTCTGCCATTGAAATGAACTTGACCATTGGCCTTGCTTGTATCCGTTTTATCAGGTGCAGCGCAGATTATTTAACCAATATGAATATTTACAGTATGCCTCCATTTTTTACATTGGATCCACCAATGTCTTAAAGTATAAGGAACAAATGAGTAATCTTACAGCATGAATTAAGCTTTAATTTGGGCATTTTCCTACTGTTGTGAAAATAGATGTGTGAAACATGTTATAAATGAGCTGAGCGTTCAGTGTGAAGATCCATTAGTAAAAACTGTAAAGTATTAGCTAAGTAAGAATTAAGCCTGAGATGAAAAACAAATTGCACAGCATTGCAAAACCCTGCTCTTTTATCCCTCGTCAATTTTTGTTTAAACATTAATATCACCAGCACAGCCTTTGGAATCCCATAAAAGTGTTGCCACATATTTGCTTTTAAAGCCAGAATCCATACGCAATTCCTCAGGCTACCCGATGGACTCTTTCAAACAAATCTCTTGGGTCAGTGGCCATCCCCCACCCGCTGACATTCAGTTTTTCATCTTCTTTAAGAGCGTGGGTAATGAAAGAGATCTCACCTGGGTCAGCTTCACCAGGCTAGTCAACCAGGTAAACACGTGGGCTTCTGACTCAATACTGATGAGCAGAGGATGGGGACGACACAGTGTATCTGTGGTCTTAACATACACAGATTTTACCATTAGTATTCAACTGACATTCTTTGTCACTGTCACATACAAACACCGAGGCACCAACATAGGCAGAAGAACGATACGGTAGGCAAACCACTCAGCTCCGAACATCTGGACGTGACCACCAAAATACCTTCGCCTGTAATGATGTGTCTCCCACCACAATTTGAAATAATTGCAACCCAGAGTCAATAGATTTTGCGATTTCGATTTTAATATCGGCAGTTGAAATGCAGGATGGTGCAAATGCCTAGCTGACATAAACGGCCAGTGGTGTCGCGGTTAAACACACACTACATTCTTTAATTGAATGCATTTAACGTCGTTTCAGCGGTTCTGAGGCTTTTTCCCAGTCTACTGTCAGAGCTAATTACAGTTATCACTAGTTGACAAAATTGTGGCAACACAGCTCAATAAAACTAAATGGAACTGAAAGAGTCAGACAGTGAACCAATTCCACACTGATGTAAAATAAGCAAAGATAATTGGCAATTGCTAAATAATAGCTGCAATCTGATCGTGCAACCCACTTGAAAGGGCATTTTAAACAGATTACATAATATGTGAGCTCCTTTTGGGCATATTAGTTCAGTTCTAATCTCCCTAATGGTGGAGAATTTTTGTGCATTTGTGTCATGATGTCACATTGAATATCTGCTCTGTGAGAATAAGACATACCTAGAATGTAGCTTCTTCCATAAAGAAACTCACAAGGGCCCAATGCTAAATATACTAATTATTGTTTCTCAGAAGCAGGTGATTACCTAAAAGCATGATAAGTGGACTTAATTTAAAGAGCATTGAGACACATTAGATTGATGTGTGATGAATTACTAGGGACCTTCTATAAAAATTTCTTAAACCAATAAGAATATAGGCTATGTTCCTATACGTAATGAATACATTATCATATATTTATAGGGATAATCTCATTACAAACGTAACCTCTATACATGGTGAAGAAGCTTCCAAGGTAACTGGGGCATAAGGAACCTGTAACAACTAGAAACAAGAGAATAAGATGTCAGAAAAATGAGATGAATTCCAACAGCATTTTCAGCCCAGCTGGTGAGCCTTCCGGACTCTCTCAGTGCCTTTCCGTACACCTGTCCTAGTTTTACACAAGGTGGTCATGAGTTATTCATTTCAGGTCAGATGCAAATACTGGCACAGATACCCTATTTTCAGTCCCTTTTTTCATCTTTCAAAATAAATCATTCAGATGGTCTCTTTGTTTGATTGACTTGACTATTGGTCGGTCACTGTCGTAAATCACTACTTAGAAAACAACTCTCTTTATCAACCTGGTAAATGTCCCACACACATCGTTAATGTTACAGATATTATTATTTCTGCTGTTGCATCTATTAAATTGTCTCAGGCTATTGTGAAAATGCATATTTATAATATTAATAGAACTCAACCCTAACAGAGTAACCAGCATAATTAGGTATGCATAATTCTTTTCAGGAAGGTTACCTAACACTTATTCTTTTAAGTTTACAATAAATTTAAAAAAATTCTTGGCTCAGTGTCACTCTACTAATACAAAAAAATGTATGTTTGGGGGTTGTTTTTAAAAAATAATGTAAGATAAATAGATTATTTAGAATATGACTATTAGGCTGAATTTATGACTGGAAGTTTTAAGCCTTTTGATCAACAAGGATATTCTGTTGACTTTGAAACCCATCATTGCTGTCAATTCGGTTTTAAAAGCAACAAAATTGTAGTGGCGTTGTGTGTATATCCAGAAGAGCCCAGTTGGCATGCCGTCTAATGAGCGGATGAGTGGAGCTGCATTGGAATATATACATCGTTTTAGCTTAGATACTAATGCACATTCTCAACCAGAGTGCAGAGTTTACGTTAATCCATTGCTATTTGTAATTTGGATGAAGGTGCAATATACGTAAACATGTTGCATGCATAAAATAGGTCAAAGGTCACAATCAAAACCTAAGATTCTACAAACATAATTTTGATTTAAAAATACATTTTAAGGTGCAAAATAAGATCTGGTCAAAATCAGTAGTTAAAATATTTTTTATTTGAATATACCCAGCAATTGCAATACTTTTGTTGCTATGATAAACATTATGTTCTGTTTGTTTTTTAAATGTGAGCTTTAAAAATAGATTTCTGCCTGCTCATGTCATGTAAATATAGGGCAAAGTATCTAATGCTGGTTAAATTATTCAGACGGTGCTGCATACCATGAACTTGTGTTAACTTAAACTTTTATTTTGTCATTTTGTATGTTGAGCAGACATTTAGAAACCCTCCCCAAGACCCCAAATTATGTTTTTTGGTGTATGACAAGGTTTCGTCGATGTCCTTGAACCATTAGATGACACCTCTGAGATTGAGTTAAACACGGCTGCTCTTAGCAACAATTGTTAAATCAAAAAGAGTTTTGAGGCCATTGTAATATTGTACTGAGATTGTGCTGCGCAGAAAAGCCTGAAACCTGAGGCAAAGCGTGTAGACAATGCTTTCTACTGAGAATTTTGGGGTCTTTAGTGTAGCCCACTTTGCTGTATTGATATTGCACAGATGTTGTTCCTTACAGACAAACCTTTGTAAAGTAAAATGATTTCAAGAGGGTTTAGTGCTTCCATGTATGGAAAAATGAAAAGGCAATAATTCGTCATCAATTCATCTGCATTAATCAGATAGATTAATCTATCATTAATTTATTGTACTGGTGAGAGAGAAGCTGTCCATGGTCCTGAAAATATTTAAATTGTGAGGATTTAAAAAACCATAAACATAATAAACATTAAATATCAACATTTAGAGTAGAAGTAGAATTTTAAGGAGAATTAGAGGGAGAAAATTACTAAAAAGCTTTTCTACAAGTACCTGCCCAAAATAAAGAATTTTTGTCTGCGCGTGATATGCCACTGTCTATGATAGATTGTGTCCGTATTTTCTCAAATACCGTGAAAAAGAAAATTGACCCATGAAGTTCATGAATTATTTTTTGTCCCATTGATCTGATGTTGTTCACTGCAATGCTGTCACCATTCTCTGACAATGCCCCAGTTCTCCATGCCATTCTCTTTAAAGACTTTAGACCTTTTGCTATCCATCTGAATCAGAAATTTATTTTTATTGAACAAATCCCTCTCTTTGTCCCTTACTGCATTCAGAAACTGCACAAAATGCACCCTTTATGTGTTCTTATTGACCATAAATTCAATTACTCTGAATACGGAACATGCTGCTTAACACGCGTCCACAATATCCGTTTACAATATGATATGGTTTATCTGTCAGTCTCTGGCTTGAGATAGAACACTGGTGTGAAAACTAATTGTAAAATGGCGATTAGATGCTGATTTAACTGATTTAAGGTGCAGGGATGCAAACAGGTAAGGAGTAAAAAAGGTGAGAACATTGCGTGGTGAGACCCCCCCCAAGAAACCTTTCTCCTCGGATCTACATGAATCTCGTAGGTGACCTATTTTGATCTCAAAAAGGTGAATTTGCATCTCTGAAAGTTTACTTTTGTAAATACCTCAGCAGCTTGGGTTGCATTTAAGCCTCCAAAAGTCTCAAACTCAAAAAGTTTGTTGTTCAAACTCAGCTGATTTGGATAGAAATATTCAGTAAAATTGTTTAAAATTACATTTCCATCCTTGGTGATATAAGAGCAAGGTTTTATAAAAGGTTTTCTATTCATTACTATTGATTACATGTAGGCTATCACACTGAATTTCTGGAATCAACACAATTCTTTAAAACTCAGTTGACCTTTATATACAAAGTATTAATTGCCTTTGATTCTTATAACTAAATGGATTTTATGGCGGTTACAACTGGGGCACGAAAGAACGCTGCGGAATTTAGTTCGTGTCGGTCTGTTTGTGGAGTTCATTCTAAGTAGATTGCTTTGGCCTGGGTTAAAGTTCATCGGTAGTTTGTAGCATATCATTTTAAAACTATTGTGTAACATTACATTTTCAGACCTCTTGTCGATTTTGAATATGTATTTATAATTTAGGCTGATGAATAAAGACGGTGTGTTATTGGAAAAAAAAAAAAAAAAAGTTGAATAGCTGTAATCGCTGCAGGGTGTTTAACAGATCACAGGAATACTCGCTCTGGAGTTCCGTGGCCCAGGAAAAGAAACTAGCAAACTAAACGGAATATGTTAATCGCGCTAGTTGTTTTTTATTGAAAAGTGCAATTACATTATTTGTAAATATGTTAATAAATAATTATTGCTACAAGGATACCCAGAGAATAGTAACTATTATGACAAACAAGAAACTGAATTGCATTCTAGTTCGCTAGAAACGGTAGCTTCAGTCTAAAAGGCTAGATAGCTATTTGCATTATTAATAGTCTGTAAAATTTAGAAATATAGCTAATATTGGTGAAGTTCGGATAACCCGCTTAATAAATTCGTCTTATATATTTGTAGGTAATCGATGTAGAGGTGCGTGTAAAACATTCCGGCAGCTAGGACAAGGTAGTGACTAGGAAACTAGCTTGTGAGGCTGCGCACAATTGACAATTGTACATGTACTAGCTTGTTAGCGTGCTACTGTTACCATGTTCTGTGGGGTTTCCATAAAAGTACGCAAATAAAATAAATCGGTCGGCTACTGTAATGTTTTAATTTACGCGTATATGTTTCGGCTGCAGAACATAATGTACCGGTAAAATATATAGCAACAGCAACAGTGACTGAAAATGCGTAGGGTAATATGTTGCAATAAAATTGCGTTCTGTTGTTAAATGGAGTAAAAATAAAAAATAAACTGAATTAAGCGACTAAAATGCTTTAATCAAAACGCGCATGCTTCCGCTTTCGACGTCGCTGTCTTGGGTATAATGAAGCGGGTGTTCTGGCTGGTAACAGGATTAAACAGAAGAATGATGAAGTTCCTCGTGGCCCTCGCATTGATTGCATATGTTGCTTGTGAGTACAAATGGGATCACACTCGCAGAATGTTTTGTTAATGTGTCTGTTTACTGCCCCCCCCTTAACTGTTAACCTTAAACAGCTGGATGTGAGGTTTTAGCTGCTACACGTTCACAGATACTAAGCAACACTTAGTGATTTGGCAAAGCTACCGGAGCAGGCACACTTGGCGGTTTGCTAGGGGATGCTAATACGTTTTTAATTTTTAATTTTTAAATGACAGTCTGCAAGTTATCTTCCTGTAAGATTTGTAAATTCAGCAGTGTCAGTTCACAGGTGACCTCCAGGATAAACCAGGTCTACACCTGTTGGACAGTGTCTGCTTGAACCTCCTTCTTTATTTCTTTGGATTTTCTTTTTTCCCGAAAAAGAAAGTCATTTTGAGATTAGGCCATAGGAAGCTGTTTCAAATTATATTATATCTTCGACACATCGCTAATTTGAAGTTTATAACGTGATATTCCATAGCAGGTCATATTTGTGTGCATATTGTAATTGTGGCTGTCACTCTGAACTCAAAATGGCCTGTTAAGTCAAATAAAAAAATAAAAAATAGCTTAATTGGCGTGACAAAACGGAATAGGGTTAGGGTTAGGGTTTGCTATATTGGCAAAACAACACAACCCCACCCCACCCTCTGTATATTTTAATTGGACACTTTCTGGTCCTGATTCTGGTGGTTTAGGGTATCTTGCCTGTCTCTTTGGATGTGGCAGTCTCTGTTTTCGGCTGTTCCTCTCCTAACTTGCAATTTTTCAGAGGCCCGCTTAAAAGTTGCGGACCGATTGGCCAGTTTGTGGCAACACGTGCCCCTGCAAATGAACCTGACTGGAATTAGAACTCAACTAATAATAATACATAATATTTAGATAATGTGAGAATGTGGGTGACTGGTCACAGAATCTCGGAAGCACGCAGACTTCGGTTTCGGACAGAGTGGCCAGGGCTCTTGTTGGTGAAGGGCTAAACAAAAGAGGAGAATCTCTCCTGCTCAAACGGAGCCCCTCTCTCATCACCGGGCCAGGCATTCCATTTATCAGTGAGGGCTATGTTGTTTGGTGCACATCGGGCTGTAGGCCCGTGATTTAGCAATGAGAGTGTGCTGTAAACCTCGTCGCTTCTGAAGGTTGGAATGGTGCTAGAGGAAATTACTGTCTAACCTGGTTTCTTTTGCAGTCTTGCACTCTGGTACCCGAGATACAATTGACTATGTCTGCTGTCGACTCCATACATACGTTTCTGATAATGGAATCTGCAATGATGAGTGCTTTCTCAGTAGGCCTGTTACCGAGTGAGGGAAATTTCTGAGAGAGACAAAATTCAGTGTGGCATCACTGCATTTAGTTTGCTACTACTCCTCTTTCGAATCGTGGCAAAACTTCTACTCAAGCCCCGCTGAGGCTGTAGGTTGAGGAGACGTGACCTACCTCACTGATGCACCAGGAGTGTGGCGCGTGCCGTGTGGCGCGTGCCGTGTGGCGCGTGCCGCGTGGCCCGTGCCGTGGGCTGCGTGGCGCGTGGCGTGGGCTGCGTGGCCCGTGCCGTGTGGCCCGTGCCGTAGGCTGCGTGCTGTGGGCTGCTTGCCTTGGGCTGCGTGCCTTGGGCTGCGTGCCTTGGGCTGCGTGCCGTGGGCTGCGTGCCGTGGGCTGCGTGCCGTGGGCTGCGTGCCGTGGGCTGCGTGCCGTGGGTTGCGTGGTGCTTGTCCCGTGCTATGTGGCGTGGGCTGCGTGCCGTGGGCTGCATGGCGCGTGCCGTGTGGCGCGTGGCCCATGCCGTGTGGCGCGTGGCGCGTGCCGCGTGTGGAAGCTGGTGTCTTGCGTGTGGCTGACTGCTCCAAACCTTGCTGTATGAACTGGTCGGGTTACTTCCCCGTGCAGTGTCCTTTATGGTTTTAGCAAATGATTTCATCCCCTCAAAGTTTGGGTGCACCTGATCAGACCTGGTGATGCCAGGAGCACATTTGTGAGCTGGGAACAGCCTCGTGCCGTGTGGCGGGTGGCTCGTGCCGTGTGGCGGGTGGCTCGTGCCGTGGGCTGCGTGGCTCGTGCCGTGT
>JAOYSI010074265.1:0-18756 GCA_025775065.1 Hiodon alosoides | reverse complement strand
ACTCTCTCTATCTCTCTCTCTCTCTCTATCTCTCTCTCTCTCTCTCTCTCTCTCTCTCTCTCTCTCTCACTCTCTCAGCATCTTCTTTCTCTCTCATTTGCATGATGGGTACGACAGAAGTGGCGCTTCCTCTATAAAGGCTACATTCACAACACTAAAAAGGGAGACAAAGAGCTGCAAAGAGCTGCAAGAGAACGAGGGCAACGGCGCTCTGCTCTGATGTTGCCTGCCGCTGCGTGACTCTGTGTTGGTCCAGGACGTCCTAGGCTGCTCATTGGATGGCTAAAAGACCTAGAGATGGCCGGGAGGACAGGAAGAACAAGAACGAGAACCACAACACGGCTCAGAGGTGAGTGATCTGGGCCACCAAGGTCACTTTAGAAGGCAAGCTCACAAGTTCTTGTGCCTATTGCACTGAAGTGTGAAAGATGGAAAAAAATGAATGTGCACGGAATACAAACTGTGCAGCTTAAAATATGTAAATAAGTGAAAATATGAACTCTGTCTTGCAGAACAATATTTTCAGTTACAGCTTTCAGAAGATATTAGTTTTTCTGACCAGAAAATACAATTTCAATTAAAAATTAACTTCTTTTTTTTTTTTTACTAAAAACGGTACACTATCTTAAGGATAGAGAGAGATTGAGCATTTCATACTGTTATTCAACAACTGTCCAGGGCTTGCTACATTATTAATACATTTCTAAAACAATCCCATGTTTTGTTCACTGTTAAATTAATTAATTATTGTCTTATTTAATAATGAAACCATGTGAGCTGGCATGACTTAAATATCATATCTATTTTCATGAAGAAAGACTCCAAAACTGAGCTTAAAAACTTTGCTACCCAAAAAACTTAAAAGATTCTTTAATCTTAGTGCACCATTGATCCCGGGCCACACACTGAATTACATTAATTGAGGTGAGTGAGGGAGGAGGTCATTATGTTTTGTTGTGAGAGAACATAAAGTCCAGATGCAAATTGCAGACGGGAGGCCTGTCCGCCCTGCTTTCGCATCGTCACGCCTGTGACCCTCGACTTTTGAGCTGCCAGGCGCTGCTCGTAGGTGTTGTTCTGAAGTGGATTTTTGCTTGTGGCCGGGTGAGCTAATCTTACGCAGGGCAAGATTGCTTAGCTGTCAGTTCAATAGGTGAGAAAAAGTGGAGGGGAAGCCCAGTGGTTGACATCCCTGTGAATGCACGGCGAGTAAATCCCGCTTGGATGCGCATTTAGCATGGCCGCGCCTATTCAGGCAGAGAGAACGTGGCGCGGGGGAAAACTTTTATTATGTAAAGCAATTTCTCTCCCTTGAAAATGACTGCCGTTAATGACTTCCAACGGCAGCATCTCATAATCTCATATTAACAAGCTTTTTAAAGTCTTATTTTACTGTTCTAAATTATATATTATTTGAACACAGCTGATCTGCAAAATATATTTGGAAAAATGTAATAACAAACATTAAATGCACCGTCTCAGTTGGTCGCAAGGCGACAGGCACATTCCAACAGAGACAGAAACAAAACAGCAGCTCCTGATCTGCAAAGGTGCTCGTGCATCGCTTCCCCTCAGCGGTGACTCACTCTCCAACCACATTCTCTGCTGTGCACGATAACATCGACATCGCTTGCTGCCCGTGCAAAACGGGGAGTGTGCTTCCAGTGCACAGAGGGCAGAGAAAGGCGTGACTCTCACTACACACTTTGCAAGCAAGCTCATCTTTTATTCTGACTTGCCTACCCACTCTTTATATTTTGGCGACTTACATCTAAGAGGTGAACCCACCAACATCAGATAAACAATACAGAGATAGTTTTTGTTTGATGATATGTCCTATCTATCAAGCTGCCTCACATTTCACAACTTCGGAACAAAACTTCTTCCCCCCCCACAATGATTTAGAAGGTTTACAGTCAGTCTCACGTGTATTATGTAACCTGTAATGTAATTTGTATTTGAGACAACCTTACTTTTCTCATTTCAAGAAGGGGATAATATCTATTGAGCCTTATGCACCAGCTTAGCAGAAGCCTAATGGAACCTGTGTCTCTCATGCAGGTAATTAGCGGCTCCATCCAATACGTGAAAGGAGTGTGGTTGCCATGGAGACCGGCAAGCAGGGCTTTGTCGGCACACCAGCTCCCGTCAGCTCAGTCTCTGCTCAGAGGGAGGACAGGATGCACGGCCTGCCGAGGCCTCTGACGGCGGTGTACCTGCAACCGCACAGTGCCCAGGACGCACTCACCTTTCCCCTTTCACTCCAAGCAGGCTCCAAGCCATTCCTGACCCTCCATGTCGCCGGCGGGATGCCACTCCAGCCGCAGGGTCATCAGAGGGCCGGGGTGACTGTGCCCACCGCAAGGCCCAAGTCTGCTGGGAAGCACGTGTGCCGCTACTGCGGCCGCGACTGCCTCAAGCCCAGCGTCCTGGAAAAGCACCTCCGCTGTCACACGGGGGAGCGGCCGTACCCCTGCACCGTCTGCGGTGTCGCCTTCAAGACGCAGAGCAACCTCTACAAGCACAAGCGCACACAGGCCCATGCCCGCCTCTCATGTGACTCCGAGAGAGACAGCGTCAGCAGCCAGGAGAGCATGCAGGGATCCAGGGACTCCTGCTGGACCCACCCCACTCCGGAGGCGCCGAGGGATAGACCAGACAGCTTTGAGAGGGAAACCCCTGTCACTGCCACCGGCTTGACCCAGAATCCTGCTGTGCAGGGAAAGGTGGGCTCAGACACCAGCTGGGCTCTGCAGCAGGCTGCACTGGTAGGCCTCATTCTCGCCCCTGTGGACAGAAACCAGGAAAAACTCTGCTCTATCGTTCAAAAAGTGGAGCAGTCATCTGGTACTGGACCGAAGCTAGCAACAAGCAAAGAGGAAAGCTTAGCAACACAGACACCAAACCGTCACCTTCCTCTGCAGAGGCAGGTGGCCACTCTCTTCTCCAAGAAGTGGGACCCCCGTGCGTTGGTAGGGAAGTCCCAGAGCCATGACAGCACTGATTCTGGCTTCTCTGAGAGCAGCGAGCAGCCCTGGACCTCCAGCCAGCACGACCACAGCATGGAGTCCTTGACGGAGTCCAGCGTAGAGGAACCAGTGGATCAAAGGCCTCATCAAGTGCTCACCGATACCCCCAGTAATGGGGCCAAGAGCCAGGTGTCAGTGCTTGAGAAGAAGAAATTGGAAGAGCGTATCTCCAAGCTGATATCCGAAAACAATGCCCTGGTGGACGATAAGCGATTGGAGACTGTGAGGCCACGGAAGACGGTGCTGTCGAAGCAGGGCAGCATTGACCTTCCGATGCCCTATACCTACAAGGACTCATTCCACTTTGAGATGAAGGCTCCCGACAGGTCGGAGAGGAAAGCAAAGCAGGCGTTGTACAACTCGGTGCCCACACAGCTCACCAACAGCCCTGAGCACACCCCTTTGGTCCGGAGCAGCTCCCTGCCCTTCAGTGCAAGCAGTTCAGGGTCTAAGAGAACTAGCCTTCCCAGCGTATATCAACAAGAGGCCGTGCTCCTGGGTAGATGGGGCAGCTCCGGGCAGATCGATCCTAGTCTCCTTGCAAGGTCTGTGGACCAACCGGCATCGCACCATCGTTCTCTGGTCAGGCAGAAAGCTGTTGATTGCTTACCTGCCGCTGAGGGCTTGAGTGTGGCTTCATCGACCGAAGAGAGCTTTCCCAAACGACTTGGTTTGGAAGGAGAATCTGTGGATGCTGAGTCAAGCAGTGGGAAGTGTCGTAGAAAGAAAGCCCAAAAGTTTTCCTACAATAAATGGTACATGTACGGAGGTGGGACCTTCACAAAGTTGTATAGCATGGATAAAAGCTCTGATCGTGACACTTGCAAGGCAAAGAAGCCGGTGATTAGCATGGGGCCAGAAAAGGCACAGGAGATTCAGGACAAGAACGTGGTGATTGTCAGAGAACGTGGTATTTCTGGAGTCACTACTGTAGACCTCAGGTCAAACATCAGTGACATTGAATCCTCATACCATCCACCTCACCTTTCAGTGCATCTACCCTCTGGTGGCAATATGCAAGAACCAAGTAAACTGACTTCCACAAAATCATTTCTACAAAATCCAGTCCGTAAAGATCTGACTGTCTCAATGCAACAGTGTCTAGGTAAGATCCAGGTTTCAAGCAACTCAAAAGAAATTGGAGGAGGTGCTGTGAAAGATGTCAGCCAGGAAGAACAAAGCCGGAGACTTCTCCCACCACAGTTTATAAATGATCTTCCATCAGAAAGGAAAAAACAGAGGACTGATGAAAGCATGTGTAAGCTGGTAGGGAGTGTAGACAAAGAAGGAAAGCAACACAATGTCTTGTCACATGTGTTCGGAGCTAACGCTACCCATGGGGAAAATCAGCTCCTGCCTGCCATTCAAATTGGCACCACTCAAAAGTACTCGAACCGAACAGCACAAAATAATAGCAGCATACAACAAAATAAAAGAACTGATTTCAACCTCTGTTCAATCGACCTCCATTTGAACCAGAAATATTTTCAACTGAAGGAACATAATTCATCTCTGTATCAAGATAACTTAAGAAAACAATCTGCATCAACAGAGTCCAGTTTCCTTCCCAAGTATCAGCTCAAACTTCCCCAGCCGATGGACTCAGGGACAATAACTTCCTTCCTGCCCTCAGCCTCAGCAGAGAGTCACATGGCTATATCCACTCTGACTTCTACAGAAAGCCACTCTGCCACATCAACCACAGGTTCAACAAAAGGCCACAGAGATACACTATGTCTGGCCTCATTGGAGAGTGCCGTTTCTACACCCACACTAGTCTCATTGGAGAGCAACATGGCCACACCAACCCCGGCTTCATTGGAGAGGAAAATTGCCACACCCACCCAAGGCTCATTGGAGAGTGACACTGTCACATCCACCCCGACCTCATTGGAGAGTCACACTGCCACACCGATCCCAGTCTCAATGGAGAGTGACGTTGCCACACCAACTCTGGCTTCGTTGGAGAGTGACACCACCATGTCCACCTCAACCTCATTGGAGAGTGATACAGCCATGCCTACCCCAGACTTATTGGAGAGTCACGCTGCCACACCTATCCCAGCCTCAGCGGAGAGTAAAAATGTCACACCCACTTTAAACTCAGCAGAAAGCTACAATGACATGACAACTTCAAGTTGTGACAATGCCAACATCCGCTTCTCTATAGGAGAATCCTCCACCTCTTCTTATGTCCCACAGTCTGAGGGTAAGGTCACATTTTTAATTGAAACATCGCAGATTGCTACTGAAGACGTAGGTTTTGTCAAGGGACAGACAGGGGACATACAAATCTTTTTACAGGTGATTTCCTGTGAGGAACTTTTGTCTAAGGAAACCCAGCTCAACGCACAGGATGCTAAACAAGCAGTTTCTTGTCCGGATATCTCTCCCACGGAAGCAGAGATCCCTGAAGCAAACATACAAAATGTGTCTACAATTCTGCACCCAAAATACTTAGTCTGTCAAGACACACCGCATTCTCTTTGTACTGCACAGAAAAGTGTCAGCAAAGATGTTTCACAGAGTGTTCCCAGGGGTAGGGTGTTCACCTCAGAATCAGCAGTCCCTTCCACTCACGTAGGCTGGAGAGCATTCTCTCCTACAGATAGTCATCAGAACCAGAACCAGAACAATGGGGAACCTTCATATAGCGAGTCCGCAAACTTAAATAACCAGGCTTCATCGTCTCAGATTAAAAATACGGACGATTGTCAGGATAGACCTGCTGACCAAAGAACAGAGAGTTTAGTACTCAGGTCGGATCCAGATAAACCCAACAGTGCACGCCAGGAGACTCAAATCCACAACCAAGGTGGACCTACTGATCAGGAAGGCGTTCTGAGTGCTAAGTGCACAGTGAGTCCATGTGAGGAAGGGCATCAGGATGTCCTCAGCATTTCCATGGAGAAGTGCGCTCCAGCCAAGCTGGTAGAGAAATGGGACAACTCAGAATCAGCAGAACCCACAGTGGGCCCGTCCGTCTCTCAGCCAGCGCCCATTCAGGCAGCACCACATCATTCACCTAGTTGTGCTGTCAGCACTGACAGAAGTACGTGGGTGACAGCGCATTCACTAAACGACAACCCAAAAGCAATCTTTCTGTTGACTCAAGAACCGCCCCACTTAAAAGCACAAAAACACACAGGACGTTCTGAGATCGCTGTAACAGGGCATAAACACCGCCCACCTCCATCGCCGCACTCCTCAAAGACACGCATTTTCCCCAAGTGTCTTGATGGAACTATAACCACACGGCAGGCACCTCTTCAGAGCAAACCTCCTTCAACAGGCCTTGGGAATAAGGAAACAACCGCTGTCAAGGGCAAGGGTGGACAAGGCGCCTTGTCCATGGAGCCCCTCCCCTCTACCTCGGCGAGTGAGTTGCAGTCACTGGCAGGGAAGCCTGCATCAACAGACAGGCTCAAAGATGACTGCGATCTGACCAAACCAACAGTGCAGAGACACGCCTGTCTTCGCACCGACCTGGCTGGGCCACTAGGGGAGCACGGGTCTGGTACACAGATCCAAAAGTGTCCATTGAGTACGAAGCAAGAGACGCCTTTGCCCACCGCAGGCCAAGAAGTATCAGTCTCTGCTGCCCAGAGAGACACAGCGGCAGCACCGCTTTGCAAAACAGAAAGAAAACTTCCGGAAGTCCCTTTGCATGGTGGCTCGACGGAGACATTCTTGTTGGGTTCTTCTGCAGCTCCTAAAGTCAGCTTGCAAGAGCTGGATTCAGCAGTGCCGCCGGGGCAACATCAACACAGCCTGGCGTCTGACACCTCTCCTTCTCCCCTCGCTGCGTTGGAGACAAGCTCAGGAGCTGTGTTACTCCAAGCACGACTCGCAAATCAAAGGATCCCAAGCAGTGCGAGTGACCTGAAAACCAACTGTGATCAACAACTGTTCAACAAAGTTATTGATTTAGGCGAAACAGAACCAGAGAGGGTTCATTTGGTTCATGCCGACATCCACAAGGAACGAGCATTGCAGTCGGGGGAACCAGGGCCAGAGCCGATTCAGCCAAAGGCTCACGGCACACCTAGTGAAACGGATCTCCCACTGGCAGGACAAGCTGTGGGTGCCAGTCAGCCGGCGAGAGGCCCCACAAGGTGCGCTGGGATCGAGTATGGGGACGGGATGGCTGCAGAGCGGAGGGAGACAGAGCTGAACTATCGTGGCCCCACCCCCCAGTGCGTGCTAGCAGAAAGGTCTGACAATGCAGCAACGAGCCGTTGCTTAGGAAACACGCGAGAAGCCAGCCAAGGTCTCGACACAGGTACAGAACATCATTTTATTTTATTTTTAACTTTAAAGACTTAAAGCATGCATTAAGCACTTAGCGTAGAATATGATGAGTGGGAGTAACATTAGTAAGCCATTTTAGTTGGTTCTTGAGCAGAAAGTTATGTAACCAATGCATATCTATAATTAGAAATGAGTGAAATGTTTTGACAAAACATTCTTCTTTTACAAAACATAACATAAATTTTAAATAATAAATTTCAACTCAAAGTATTCAAACCCTTCAAACAACAGTGAATCCTAACTACGATTTCAAATAATCTCCAGAATCCTGTTATAAAATAAACACCACAGCGTGTGATTTTGAGTAACTCTTTGAACCAAATCACTAAATGAACGAACCCAAGTTTTTCCACAAGGTGGCGATACTAAACCATAGTCAGAATCGCTTCTTGCTTGTTACGATGAATTATTTTAGTCCGAACTCATTGATGTCCATTACATGTATTGGCATCCAAATTTAAATTAAAACACAAAGAGTTGTTTTGATAAGAATAATAATCTCAGCATAGAATGAATACAAAATAATTTTTATTTTCTTATTCTATACAAAATAAATTATCATATTAAATATTTTTATAATAAAAGCAGGCAAAAAATTATTCTTTTTTTTTATTGTCTTTAATTCATTGTTTCCCACATGATCCAGATTTTTCTGTAGGAGTTAACCAAAGATTAGTGGGCTGCACTGACCCATTTCTCAAAACAGCATTGTCAGCAATTAACATCAGACCCCATCTACACCATTCTTTCCACAGGAAGTTGTGAAGTACCGTTCGATCAGATGAGGGTCAAACAAATAGAAATGGTTTTGAAGTGCAGCATTTGATCTTCCTATAACGGCATCAGGAGAGCCCTCCGGCCTTCCTAAGAGGCTTGCCTCGCAAAAAGGTCAAAAGTCATAAGAATTAGTCACAGAAACAAATCAGGGGAGGGTCAAAGGGCTAAGCAGCAGGGGTCAGCGTAAACAAAGATGACACCATCGTATTCCCACTCCCCCCCTCAAAAAAAAACATCCAGGGGCTTCGCTGTCAAGAAAAGCATCAGGAAGAAAATGAATCTTTTGGAAGCGTAGAAGTCAGGCTGCTAGGCGACTGAAGTGGGACGGAGCCATCTTCAGAGTAGTGCCCCAGCTCGGTGCTGAACAGCAGGCTGCCCGAAAAAACGCTTTTCAGCCGGCCCCGCCGCACACCACTTCGTCCCGGAGGCTGTCGGCTTGCGGTGGTTTGGTTGATCAGGCGCTCTCAGGGGGCTAGTGGAGGGCTCCACCAGAGGCCAACGGGAGACGCTCCCTTGGGGACTGCTCAGACAGCAGACACAGGGGATTTTGGGGAGCAGGGGTGGGGGCTTTTGCGTCTGTCTCCGTTCCAGACACTTGACATCTGATACGAAACGTAAACGAGGGCTCTCCTCAGTGAATGGCGCATGCAAAAGTTCAGCCAAACCCAACATACACAGAGCATCAGAGCAATTGTTTTTCATCACCGCTGTTATTCCTCCCAGACTGCAGAGTGCCTGGGACCATATGTTTGCTGGCGCGTCCGCGTGCCTTTGGGTGTATACGTCGAGCAATCCCCCACTCCACAGGCTGAGAATATGCTTGCAATGAGCTATGGGCACAGAGAGACTGGGAAAATCTGAGGGCTAAGTGTGGTTTCTTCTTTCCACTAAGAGTTGGAGTTAGGTTGTTTTTTTAATTTTATATTCACTTTATAGCAGAACCAATTGCTAATGACATTATGGTTGCCAAGCTTAATTATAAGGCTGTTTTGTGACCATTTATTCATTACAGTATGTATTTAATATACATTCAATAAAAAGCCAATGAATCTCTCAGGCAAACTGGAAAAGCTATCAGAGTAAACTCAGATGAACCAACAACCTGTTGGGTATATGGTGGCTTCTCTTTCCAGGGCTCCTGCAAAGAGTTTTCCCCAGCACCTCCACCCCCCTGAAAGAGTGGAGAAGCATGGGTCTCGGTATGGAGCATGGCTGTGGGCGACCGGAGCTGGGCGGCCAGAGGAATGACGCACTGGGGAACAGCGAGGTGGACCAGGGGGCGACCAAAGGGGTGCAGAAGGAGGGGGGCACTCGGACAGAGAGTCCTGTCAGTGGCGGCATGGAGGAGCCAGGGAGAGGGGGCCTCCTCACCACCCCTTTCTCACTGTGGCAGAGGGAGGGTGTTGCTACGGTATGAGCCTCTCCTCACACGACAGAGCCATAGCACGCCTCCCTGTCCCTCTGCCCCAATACCGTGGTTAGAACATTCAGCAGCTCAGCGCAACAATTATGACAAAGCAATGACCGTTAATTGACCAATCACCATAGACAAAGATAGCTACATTGGTACCGCATTAACTAAGGATGAGACTCTTATTCACCACAGACTCAATGACTCCTCTAGACATTAGCATGGAACAATTCTGGCAATTCTCAACAAACTACACAAGAGAAAAAGGGGAAAGAAAGTTGGAACTGAGGTCATGCCAATGTCGAAATGACTGATGATATGTGAAGCTACATTATTTTGTATCATCATAATGTTGTATCAATATTATCAGCAGATAACCAAACGCTAGCCCCTGGATGAAAGCCTAAAGATAGAGATCTGATTTTTACAACACTGGTTTTGGAGGCACTCATGTTCGACCGCAGGCAGAATTTGAAACGAATCGTATTTTTTTGCGCACACACAATTTATTTTACAGTACATTACCCACCATCGTTTTCGAATGAGAAAAAGTAAACATTTGGGTGTATCTAACAGCCAGATTAACAAACAGACACTATCTAATTAAAGTGATGTTTTTATTTAGGGAAATTAAATTAACCTAGCTGAGTTGAGACAATATTTATTAGTTCATTAAATCTTGTGCAGTAAAATAAAAAAAAAGTCACATGAGATCCTCTTCACGTAAGTTATATATTAGATACACTTTATGCTTTGTTAGGTAACTGAGAACGATCATAAAGAATATCGCAGCTAAATATTTTCTGGGACACAATGACGAAAAAGCACTGAATGGTCCGATCAATAAAATTCAAGACTCGAGAAACAAAATAAACAAATAAATATATAACATACATATCACAAAAGAAAAAATTGAATATACAGATAGGTCATTTTAGATTTAAATCCTTTCTAATAGGTAAGTCTTTAAGCTGCGTGAGAAAATAGATATGGATTCTCTTGCATACTTGGAATCGGGTCAGAGAAATGTGGGAACTTTACATCCAGATCACCAAAAAGAGCAACACTCAACAAAAGAGGTGAAACTTAAATTAACTGCCCTTCGTTGGGGAAAACCAAAATAAAACCATTTATATATTAAAAATAATAAACCTTCCCACCATTTAAAGAAAGGCACAAGCCATCAACCCAAGACTATCCAGCCTATCAACCTCAATTCAGCTCAGCCTCTATTGATTTCACTCGACCACACTTAGGTTCGTAAAGAGGTCCTCAAGGTTGTGCATAAGCCCAGCTCTGGGAAAGTTCCCCAGGCTTGAGGGTGTGGCTCCGGTTGGCGTGGCTCTGGGAGGCGTGCCACAATCCACAAATAGTCCCACACAGCTTCAATGTTATTAAGGCTTCGAGGGGACTCCGGTATAAGGCGATACACTCCATTATCCTCTTTCTTTTGCAAATGGATTATACCCATGAATTGTCTTTAATTGTCTTAAAAAGTCTTTAGGAAAGTTTTGTATATTTAAGTTTCCAAAAATGCTGCTTTGATGCACTATTCATATCATTACACCAAAAATAAATAAAGCTTGAGTATTCGACATGGAAGTATTTCTTACCTCCAAATTACTTTCTTTTATATCTCACCGGAGGTCGGACAGGAAGAGAGACCCAAAGTGGATGAAACAAACACGTGCAGACACTGCGGGACGTCAACACTCGGTCTTCAGTCCCCAGCCCCGAATGAGACCAAGGCGCGGCAGGCCCAGGACGAGACCGGCACGATACACACGCTTCGGTCCAAAGCTTCCGTCCAGGGTGAGGCGAATGGGTCGTGTGCCCTTGGACCCTCTGCTACGAGCGAGACCAGCGCAAAGCGCAGCCTCCGGTTCCCCTTGCGGAGTGATGCCAAAGGCTTTTGTGCCCTTCAGCTTTCTGACAAGGGTGCGTCTGCCGAACTATGCAAAAACAGGCTCCTGGCCTTTAACCCTCTTTGGGACAGAATGTCGTGCCAGATGGAAAATTTGCTGAAAATTCCGTCTTCCTCTGCTGGCAGAGGGGAGCGGGACCCTCTTGATGTCCATTCTCCAGACGGCCACCGTCCACCTACCATCTCCTGCACCCCTGGGATACCTCCCCTCTCTCTGGACTTGAACCGATTGGTCGGCGAGGTGGGGGTGACGGGACCCACCACCTCTGCGGGTGTGGACAGTGCTCCGGGTATGGGCAATCTCCTGCCTCATGACAGAACCTCCACCCGCCCTACTTGGACCTCTCTACGGTCCCACCTTCCTTTCCCACCGAGTGCCAACTCAGCACTCAGCCCCGCACTTTCATGTGTGAGGACCAGGGGGCTGGAGGAGGCCCCTGCCAGGGCAGGTAAGGGCGACCAGGAGGGGGAGGCTGACTCCAGCAGCAGCGATGATGAGGGGAAGCTGGTCATCGAGCTGGAGTAAGCACCAAAGGGGGGCATCTGGGCTCCATTACAACACAGACAAGTGCCGGTGCACACGCACATACACACAGGCCAGTGCCGGTGCACATGCACACACACACAGGCCAGTGCCGGTGCACACGCACACACACACAGGCCAGTGCCGGTGCTCACGCACACACACACAGGCCAGTGCCAGGCGTTGGTCTTGCCCTGAACCTCTGGGCACCTCGGAGTACGTTATGTCAGTGTGCCCCACAGGGGAAGAGGGACGCTTCTCTGAGTAGGGCCACATGGCCTGAGGCATCCAGGGAGAAAATCACCAACCCCTCATTTGGGTGTTAGCGGTCAGAAAGTCTGAGACCACGTCACAGAGTCTGTGCCAGATATTGTGGCTTTTCAGAATCCTCTCAGGTGACGGTGAGGTGGGGGAATGGGATATGTGGAGAGGCTCTGGTCATCAGAGACTGCAAACCGTCAGGTGTGACCGTGTCATACAGAGACACCGGAATAGTTCTAATACACCACTGTTTATGGCCCTTCCATCTATTACATTGTGGAATGTTGTCTTAATCTACCTTTTTCTTCTTTTCTTTTTCCAATATATCTGTGTACACAAAAAGGGAATAAACTGTGTTTGTTTTCTGTTGCCAATTAAATCTTCAGGTTTAATGAAACATTTTTTCAGCTGTTAAAACGCTCAAAACTAAATGAAATCTGAACCGAAAAGCCTAGCATATGAACATTCCTTCATTCCTTCTCGAGTTTACCTCTACATTACACTTTAGAATGGCCAGGGTTCAGAAAGTTTCAGGAAAACAAGGTTCAGAAAGTTTATTTAATCAACTTTCATCTAACTGAAAGTGCAGGTAAATTACATAAAATACCCAAAATATTTATTTCACCACAAACCAATCAGAGGATACATGGTTTTAAATCCAATTCAAAACCAGCTCTTGTCAACTGGAATGCTGGTTTAGTCTTATTGATTATTCTAATGCTGGATTAACTCTAATCCTGCCATTAGAAACTGGCACATGCTAAACCGACATTTATCAAGACCTATACGTGCACATGTCAACATAATGCACAAAAAGTTTCCTGTAAACTAAGAAGCTAGGTGTGAAGACGGGTTGTTTCTCACTAACCCAAAGTGTGTGAGTTCGATGTCCAGGGACTCAGTTCAGAAGAGTTACTAATTCATAATTTGCAGGACTTCAGCATTTACCATATGCTTAAGGAAATGCAGCGGAGGCAAGAAGGTCGACTGCGATACAAACCGCTTCTCCGCTGGTGACAAGTGTAAATATTGGCTCTCATTCACAAAGGGTACCCTTGTGTGGGGTGGCAGGAAGAGCCCTTGCTGGTCCCCCTTCCTGCACTCTGATGTTTTGCTTGACAGAATAAAAGAATGCATTGGGGATGGGGGTTAGGGTTAGTGTTGCCCCGTATGATTGGCAGGCGGTAATGAGATATTACTGGAACCTGGCCTCTGTTCCTGTCTGTGTGGCAGGCTTTGAAACGGGCAAAGATAAAGTCCCTCCAAGCTAGTCAGGTGAATCCAGAACGTTTTATGACTCTTCTGGCAGGTCTGGCAAGAGATCAGTGTAACATTAGGTGCAATCCACACATATTTGTCCAGATATTTAGTAATGGCCACATCTATGCGGTAAATTGGAAAATACATAAAAAGAACGGAAGAAAGGAGACAACAAATTTTCAACAAAGGGAAAGCAAATTTCAAAATTCAAAATTCATTTTTTTATTTAATTTAGCACCTCAGCCTAAGACATGTGCTTCACCCTGTATGTGGCAATGCATATATTATCTAAAGGTTGATCTGAAACACGAAATTCACCCATCAGCACCATTTGCTTCCAGTCTGAATCTCCAACACTTCACCGTCCCGCAATGCTTCCGAGACAGCTTCAGCAGTGTCCTGCACCAAGGCGGGCCAAGGTTCAAGGCTTTTTCAGCGTTCAATGAGGTTACAGAGGAATCGGAGACAAGCGGGTGAATTAAATAATATTGATGGTGCGGGACCCCTACGCCGGCAAAAGCCCCGCTGGATTTCAGCGCGAGGGTGGTCCGCGGTCGCGGTGACAGGCACCGCCGTTGTTTTCCTTTCTCGTGAGCCCGCCGACACATTCATGAAATATTTAATTCGCTGGAGATCTGCCGCGAGTGTGGACACGGGAGTTTTCTTGGCCCCGAGCCGAGTTGACTTGGGCGACTGTGTGCTCTCTTAGGGAACCCTGTGCGCCCCCAGTCCAGCGCGACTGCGGCGGAACCTGCGTCAGCGCGACACTAGGAAGAACCTTAAATACGCGTTCTGCTCCGGTCTCAGGGCAGCAAACATGCCGGCGATTCAGAAATCCCACCTTCCACACGTGTTTAAAACGTGCTCCAGCGCTTTGCCAGAAAAGACCCGTGCACAATCCCCTCCCTCACACTCCTTTGTTTCATTCTGTTTGCGTGCCAGGCCATCTGTGATGCATGCAACCCCTTTTCGGGATCAATCGAAAGCTTTTGAAGATAAAAGTCGAACTTCTGGATCGCATGGCTTCAGTGCTGTCCTGAAGAACAAGGCAATCAACCGGCCATTCGCGGTTTGGAATCGATAGACCGCCGGAATGGCACAAATGGCACGAGCAAATATGCAGGGCAAACCGTCTCCTAATACCCAAATTGAATTTGACAGCCCAACATAAGTTTTTCATATGCAATAAAGATTACTAATTATTCATTCCTTTCACTCAGGGGAACTTTTCAGGGGATGAATTTCCAATCCACTGAGTGGATGACAACCACCTTGTGTACTAAACTAGAATTCCCCAACACTGACTCACTTACTGAATCATGTTTTTTTTTTTTTTTTGCAATGCAACTAGAGGTCAAACACTTGGCCTAAATAAGATCACAAGGAAGTTACTATTATGACAAGGAAGTTGCTATTACAGACTCGATAAGCTAAATTAATTGTGCAATGTCCGCATAATATTAA
Organism: Hiodon alosoides; assembly: GCA_025775065.1. Taxonomy (NCBI): domain Eukaryota; kingdom Metazoa; phylum Chordata; class Actinopteri; order Hiodontiformes; family Hiodontidae; genus Hiodon; species Hiodon alosoides. The sequence goes on along the minus strand of JAOYSI010074265.1, from coordinate 3,796 downwards.
AAAGGCATTTATTTCAATGTGTTTGGCGAGATATCCTAGCAATGAAAACAGCCGTGATGAGAGCCAAGAGACTGTCAGCATCCTGGCAACACCTTATATTTTGTTCAACTGCGTAATTTGTGTGAAATAATGAAAATCAGATTGGAGCCAGCATAACATTTGACAAAACAGGCTAAGAAAACACTTCAACAGAATTAGTGTGAGTAGAAGTGTAACTGCAGAGACGTTAAAGTCCCAGACAAACAAACTTTCCTAAAAACAAGTAAGGGGACTGATTGGCGGACGGCTTTTGTTTAAAGAAGGATGCTGCTTGGTTTAAGCCAGGGGATGTCAAACTCCAGTCCCAGCTGGTTTTTGTATTATATCGCTCATTAGTTTTCTAATTGGGAGTCATTCTTTGGATTTGAAATGATCCAACCTGATGTTTCCAGGTGTCAGTCAGAAGCTGATGGAGAAGTAGCTCCAGAACCAGGAGATCCCCCAGGGATCTAATCTAAGTCCTACGTGATTCTTATGTGCTGCGCTACATTACCTTCTTTCGTGCAAGACTTTTCAAAACCACCTGGTTTGGGATGAGAAGGAAAAGCTCTCCGTTTCTGATGAAAGGAAAGGCTTAACTGCACTGTTAAAGGCCTGAAATCTGGCATTGTATAATGAAAGGATGGGTATAAATGCACTGTTAAAGGCCTGAAAGATGCCATTGTATTTTTTTTTATATATTGCGATGACAATCTACATATTTCTTTATGCATTTGATACTACACTTGTACATTTATGTTTATTTGCACATTTATCTGGGTATAATATTAAAAAATATCGATGTACAATTTAGGGAAGAATCTGAACTAGAATTGAGTAATTGAGCCTAGGCCCTGTTTGAGAGGTCAATAAGCCCAACAAAGGGTAAGTGAGGAATTAAGATGAGATTTGCATAAGTCAGCCTCCAAACCCCATTAACTTCCCTAGGTTAGTTCTGGATGGGAAGAATGGCAAGTGAGCCAGCACAGTCAATCAGGCAGTGGAGTTTTTGTCTAGTCTCTGTCAGTATTATAATGAAAACTCTCATCACTGTCATCAACAGTAACCATTTAAAGTGGGGCTCAATGTGACAGGCAGGTCTCTAAGGGACAGGGTCTTGCTGGGACAGGTGCGTATTGGGGGGTTATTTTCAAGTACACCAATTCACAGCAAAAGGAAGTATTTTTATAAAAACAGGTTATGCAATTATCACTGACCAAAAATATTTCCAAGCTACATTATCAAATGAGTGCGGCAGGTGTTAGCTGTTTCTCTAATACACTAGCCGAAAAAACAAACAAACAAATGGATAATTTAGTGGATAAGCCATGGTCACTCCTTGTCTTTCATAAGGATTGAGAAAACATTCAGCCAATGGATCTCAATTTAATGGCAATTAACAGCTTTCTTGGGCAGCCACATGAGGTTGGGGACGGGCAGCCGGGGTGGGGGGTGGGGTCCTCTGGCAGCACTCCGTTCCTGACACACAGAAAAAGCACAACAACCCACGATCATCCCTCGGATGGAAGTAAAACTATTCACGCATGCATGCAGACACTGGATGTGGTTGTACTGGGAATAAGCCAACCCTATTAATCAGCGTAATTATTGGCATTAATGTGGTGAACTCCAAAATGCAAACGGTGACACAGCAATGAAGCACAAAGGCACTAGATTCAGAACTCCCATATGACTACACTGCTTGCTTTGCCTTTTCATCTCTGCCAGATACGCCGTCAGGTGTGCCCCCTCCGAATCGAACATTCCATCACGCACGTCTCCACACGCCCCTGGGTCTGGCCAAACCAGAGCTGAACCAGCAGTCTGGTCCTTAGTCAGCACGCCACCTGCTACCCTGTTTTCTGTTGTTGGCATACACCAAATCGTGATTCATCAGCGCAGCCTTTGCGAAAGGTAAAACTTTAAAGCTTCATTATCACAGATTTATCACTGCCTTGTAAAGTCCCTACCCTAGGTGGGCTACTGTCTTAATGGAGCCCCATCTATCAACACGTAATGATAGATCACATTTTATTGATCAGACTAATCAACCTGTTTGACAGTTTAAAAGAAAACAGGCACTTCCAGTACTTTTATATATAGGTTAAACATGTCAAAGGCCACATGTTTTTTGTTTAAATGGGGGTTACATCCCTAATCTGACAGCACCAGCATAAGATTTACAGACTCCATGATGGTATTTGGGCTGAGCAAATTGTGTTCTCTTTAGGGGAAAAGATTCTTCTCCAGACCCGTTAAGTCTGAGTTTAGCCATTGATGCATTAATAAATACCTTTATTCAAGGTAATAGGTTGTGTTAAAATGATTTCAAAGTGGAGAATATAACTAAACACTGCTTTAAAACACACCAGTAGTGTTGGTTCGTCAGTTATTACAATATAATCCAGAAAATTATAAGTCTTAATAAAACAGTTGAGCATAGGGAATATTAATTTTATACTAACATCTGATGCTTGTATGTGGTGACAGATATACAAATAATTGACACATAGTGACTGAATGGTGATGCCATCAAAATTAAACTTAGTCAGAAAAAATGTTCATGTTCATTAACAACGGTCGGATACAGGATAGTGTTATAATGCGCCACACTTTTCCTAACCTCATGTTTGTAAAAAAAAAATTACAAATTTAAAGCTTTTGTAGGCATCTCTGACCATACAAGCTTACCTTCAAATTACTGTCACGACAAGCAATGCAGCTGCGTGGGTTTATTCATAGCCTGTGGTAAAGGACAGACTGGGATAGTACATTTTATAACTGTCTCCACCGCTGATTCTGAGGTGATTTTGGGTCTGAAAGTTGCCAAACCGAGATTCCTGCTGTGCTGCCCTGTCCATCACAGTACGAGACCTCCGGAGGGGAACTGGTGAATTCCACGGTGGGGAGGGCGCTGTGGAATCCGAACCGCAGTGACCTCTTTATCAGAGAGCCGTCCAAACCATCGCGTCGCGAAGAGCTAAAGCTTCAAAACAAGTTCGTGCCTATAAATTATTACATCATAAATTTATATAAAAACGCAGTTCCGATACATCGGTGTCATTGAACAGATGCGGGGTCTCTGGAAAGCTGCTTTGAGAATTCAAATGTCTTTTTGTTGAATGTCTGCACACCTACAGTGATGGCAGCCGGTTTTCTTTTGCATGAATGATTTCTGTAAACAAGACCAGACTCCTCAATGAACATCATATAAAACAATGAGTATGTGTGACAATACACTGTTTCTTCAAAACAAGGAAAAGTTCCTTGGAAAAGGAACTCAAGGTATTGCAGGAATTCTGAACGGGCTTAAGCTACTGAGTCTGTAGCCCTGCTCCTAAAAGGTGAAGGCAGTCCCACAACTGAACTCCTCCAATGTCCCTTAGTGACAATTACAAGAGTAAAGCTATTCAGATTAATCAATCAAATTATCGCTATTGTTGCCTATGCAGCTGTGGTGAAATTTACAAACAAAAACTGAAAGGATTCCCCACTGATTTGTCACAATTTTTCAAGCATTTAACATTACTGATGTCGTTTTGATATTCACAAAAATGTCCAGGGGACACCTTTCAGGGCTAGAGCGGAGGAGATAAACTAACGAAGGTCTCCAGTACGGTTAGAGAGACCTTCCCGGATAACGTTTCCAGTTGGCAGAAGACGTGGCATCCGGGGGGGGGGGGGGGCCTGAAGACGGACAACGAATCGGGGGAATAGGATAGATAAGCCTGTGGGGGAAGGGGAAAAATGCAATGAGACAGATGTGGCTAGGGGGCCC
>JAOYSI010074264.1:0-18756 GCA_025775065.1 Hiodon alosoides | reverse complement strand
CCCGTTCCGCACTGACCGGGTCGCTCGCATTACCGACCCCGAGGCGCACTGCGCGGGGCGCTCGCCTTAACCCCCCGAGGCGCACAGAGCGGGCCTCGTTCACCATACGACACCCAAGCTCATTAGCACACCGCCCACCCTTCAGTGATGCGGCCCCCTTCACCTGGTGGTTGCTACGGGCATCTCCCGGCAGGAAGACAACTCAGTGCGTTGCCGGGATCAGCACACACCCCATACGCATTTCAAAGCTGGCGGTCGGCTCATCGAGCGAGCCCCGCACCCGCGTTGGCCCGTAAGAAACATCAGCTGCAGATTGCAGTTCCGTTCCGCAGGCCGTAGCGTCAGCGCAGCTGAGATAGCCACGGAGGTAAAACGCATTTGAAGCCACTAGACATGGTTAGCTCGGCTGCTGCTCCCGGCTGGTGGAAACATTTAAAGGTGGTGGCATTAACCGAGGAGCAATGCCGGGAGGGAGGGATTCCAAAATCAAACTTGTGTAACATGCCCCATTTGGTGGGGCTAATGGCAGCCTATAAACGCAGCCTTTTAAAACATTAAGGCGGGTGTGTAAGTGGCGGGGGAACAGTGAGACACCAATAACCCCTGGCTGTTTTCTAGATTAATATTTCTCATCCGGGCAATAGAGAGGCAATCAAAAACAATCGCACTGAAGTAAAACAGTTGATCGCTGCGCAATTTTTTGCCAGCTCAGCGGCCGCGGTCTTGCTCCTGTCTCCGGTCTGCCGAGGGGAAGAGGGGTGGGCGATGGCTGCACGGAGCAGGGGGGTGGGCGTCGGCTGCACGGAGCAGGGGGGTGGGCGTCGGCTGCACGGAGCAGGGGGGTCCGTAGAGCCTTCTCTGCTCACTGTGAGAAAGGGCCTCCTTGCCCCCTGCAAGGCTACCCAGGGCCTCCTAGGACTGCGCAGTTACACGACTTGGGGGTCGTTGACATTCAGAGGCCGTACTCACATTCAGGAAACGAGCCTCTGCAGACGCACGCAGATGCCTGGCAGACCCTCATCCATACAACCAATTTCATCTAAAAACCTTTAGTCTTTAATCTCCTCAGGAGGCTCAGGTTAAGGCTAACGGCAGTCAAAAACTGAAAATAAATCAAATGAAACATTCAAATCGAGTGGCAGGATACTGTACTGGGAATGTCAAATGTCGATGGCCCTTTATAAACATCCAGGCATGTGGTAGAAAGAACAGACTACAGGCCATCGCCAAATTCACCCATTACCCAACGGCATGCGGCAAACAGCAAGAGTTCAGGAATAGGTCTCATTTTGCCTCACACCCCTCCCTGTGATTTGCGAGATCGGGGGTAAGGACAGAGGGCACATTTTGGCCACGCCCCCCTGGGAATCACAGAACCGTTTCCATCTGCCACTGCTGTATCGCTCGATAATAAAAAGACTGCTCTTCCTGGACCACATAAAGCTGCCCTGACCGTTATTTCACCAGCACTGAATGCGTGGTAAGGCTCCAGCCCAGCATTACAGTACAGGCCTCCAGTTTAGCAGACACCATCTGCAGCATAAAGCAGCCATAAATCAAATTCCACAATAAACCCCAACATTCGCTGACATTTAAAAGATTCAAATTCACACATAACAGTAAAAAAACAAATGCATACATGGCAAGTAAGCCCTTAAAACATATAATTGGAAGTGTGTGAGAGAGAGAGAGAATAGAAGTAATGTGAATAGCGATTCAGTCATTTCCAGAGTGCAGGGTATAGGATTACCCACAACCCCATGCACAAGGGAGGTGGCAGAGTCATTGATCCTCGGTACGAGGCGCCTGGCGTACAAACTCGTGCAGCACTGTGAGGAAAAGGGGATCTGCAAGCATCTGCCCATGTTAGCAGGCTTTAGGTCCGTCTGGCTACCTGATCCCCCGCTGAACTCTGCCCATATCCCAGTCCAATTCTGGGTGAGAGTTTCTCAGTCAGCCAGGTCCATCCTCTAGGTTGCCTTTGCAGCACAAAACAAGCGGCGGTCTTTCTTACCATTCCCACCACCACTGCTGTACCCGTCCGCTCTCATGCAGCGACGAGCACTTGATCAAAACTGGCAGGGCGATGATTGGCCCTTTCTCCCCTTCACCGCACAGGTGACCTGCCCCGGAATCGCTCAGTCCCACCACGGCCCCGTCTCAGGATGAGGCCAGAGCGCAGAGCTAGTCATGTCAGACACGGGGCGGGGCAGGGCGCGTCTCGCTCGCATCCTTCACTTTTACGTCCCGTCTGTCAGCAAATGACCACTACTCCAATACAGAGGCTGCTTTGCACACACACGCACACGCACACGTGACGTATCTAACGGGCCCCTCCACACGCGACGTCGAAGCAGTTTGAGAGGCACGATACGGCTATAAGGCACTCTCTGGGACAACCCCCGTGCTGAGAAAAGATGAGATTTGGACTCCACCCCCCCACCCCCCCCAAGAAATCACGCGGGCCTTGCAGCCGCATTTAATTATTCAAGCCTCACCAGAATTAAAATGAAGTCAAGCTTTTTTGGCAAAGCAGTCTGAAGGCCGGCTGAAGGCTTAAACAACCGTTTAAGGGAGCCACGGAGAGACCGGGTCAGTCCCAGCACATAGGAGCAGCGGAACAGGAACAGGACGCATCGACTCGCTCCATTACGCGGTCCTTCAGCTTTCAGGAAACAAATGGCGAACCCGTGCCCAAAACGTCCCCTCGAATACAGGCCTTTACCTCCGCTTCACCCGCACGGCGGCTGAGCCCAGCACCGGGGGGAAATTGGGGACACAGAGGAAGGCGTGACGTATTCGGCAAGGCCGTTAAAATTTCAGGGGGAAAGGGAGAAGAGGGGACGGCTCAGTTTGTTTGGCCGCTTCATTTGGAGGTTTCCCCAGGCGATCTGAGAGACATTTCACGCTCCATCCGGGGCAGACGGGAGCGGGTAACCGCGGCGATGGAGCGGAAATGCATGAAAGAATCAACGCCTGTCCGCTGACCAATCGACGCTGCTTTATCTAGCTGCTATCCGCGAGCTGTCCAAGCGGGATCTGCATCGGCGCTAACGGCAGGTCAGGGTTAGACACGAGGGGGTGATCTGGATGGGAGAGGGCGTGCCAGGTGAGCAACAACCCCAAGCCTTCCAGCGGTAGCCGAACGATGTGGTGGCCCACCGGCTAGCCCCAAACCGCTTCGGCACGGCCTCCTTACCTCCCTCTGCAATACCAGCTCTTTGGTGAACAGCATGGCCTCATCGCTGAAGGGCTCCGCCTCCTGCTGGCCGCCGGGCGCGTTCCTTGACCCACGCGGACACTCGATGCCTGGGGACAAGGAGAAAGCATTAGACGGGAGAATTTATACAAACGCTGGACATCCACACCAGTTAACTCGCAATGAACACAGTCAAGGGGAGAAAAGGCACAATTATAAACTTAATTACTTCTCATTATAAAAAATATTTTAAAATCGCCGCGTGAGAGTCTTACCGGCTATGCTTTTAACATCAGCGGCTGTCAGTACGTCTCATTTACAATTGTTTCATTTCACCATCAGGAAAATGGCTAGTTTAAGCAAATGGCTGTCAAGCCCGGTCTCATCCTGCCCTTTAATAAATTACACTCAACATTAAATTACATTTAAAGACCAAAAGCAAAGCTTTAATTTTCTAAAAGCACGCTGACAGTCGCTCGGCACCCCTGGATTCAAGAGGGAGATTAAAAACAAGTGGAGGTTTTTAACGTGGGATCTCAGAAAGATCACAACGGAAAATAAGCGGAGAATGAGAGCCACATCTGCTAGTAAGTCAAACGGGCGTCGATGACAAACGCGGCGCGTGGAGCGCGGAACGCAGACTGCCTTCGCCAGAGCCAAGGACTTTTCCCCACTGGGGCCATCTGCTGAGTATGGAGGCAGTGCTTGTAGCAGGTGGGGTGGGGGGGGCTTGTAGCAGGTGGGGTGTAACGGTTCTCGGGTCACCCCAAACCGCCAACGCGCCTGCTCATCTGTGTCGTTTCAGAGTCGCGTCAAAGTAAAGTTACCTGCGTCAGTCGGCCCATTGTCATTTTGGCAACGAGGGGACGCTTCTGTAAGATTATGTTTGCAAAACCTGCATTTCATGATTATTTTTAAATGACAAAATGCTTAATCCCTTTCCCGTGGGAGAAAATAAAAATTCTATAAAAGTGGTGGTGTGCAGCTGCAAAAGCAAAGCTACTTTAGACAGCATTTATATTTTACGTTTAACCTTGGCCTACGCTGATGAATTCCAGTTCCTGTGGAGGGTGGGGGTCTCTGCTACGGATCTGTGCAGACGTTGACACGCGTGCCATGCACATTCCACAAACGGGCCATCAGCCAGACGTCCTTCCAACACAGAGGTCGGGAGAATCAACCCAGTCTCCATTAAGGAGCTGCTTGCTCTAACGCTAATATGCGTTTTCTCAGGCTGTGAATTCTGACTGGTGGTGCTCTTAAAAGGGTCGCAGAGGTTATCACTGGTTAATTAGAGCGAGATTTCTGCTCTCGGCCTGTGTTCCAAGAAACAAATGCATTCAGTAAGCAGACTGAGGGACACACACACACACACACACACACACACACACACACACACACACACACACACACACACACACACACACACACACACACGACTGAAGTGCTATGCTGTTACATCTCAGCTTATCTTTTTAAATGCAGCACACTGAATTATTCTCTACTCCATTAGTCTCAATAGGAGCCTGGACTGGGTGAATGAGAGTGCGCGAAGCAGGGGAATGCTTCTGAAAGGCCAAAGATTTCCTCTTCGCCCGTAATTGAATGGTAAAACGGATAAGCCCACAGCGAGCGTCCCGCTAAAGCCTCAATGTGGGGGTGGCGTCCTCTCACACTCGCGTTTCGGGACGGCGGAGCACCTCAGGTAGAGCTGATGAAGTGCCACGCGGAAGGTTCTGACCCTGTAAGACATTTGTGACATGGGGGGGGGGGGTTTGGACGGAATCAGTGCCACGGCGCGTGGTCACTCGGGGGGTCTGGCTGAGGGGCTGAAAGTGACATCCAGTACACACAAACCGCCCGCTACCCCCCCACTGCAACCACACAAACTCAACACACAGAGAGGCACTTGTCCCATAAGATGGAGACAGATGCTGGCTATTGTGCCGTTTCAGTAAGGCTTTTACAAACGTATTCCCAGGTAACAGTGGTTTTGTTTCCATGACGCTACACTGTGGTGACAGAGGGTTTTCCCACGCTAAATCATCACAGCAGGGGAGCGTTGGGTGACTGCTCTGACGTACAGGCATGGAAACGCACCTCAGCGCACCATTAGCCTATTGATTTCCACTCGCTTTCGGACGGCTGAAACGAGCGGCCCCTAAGTTTTTACGACGCACCTTTCTTTTTTCTATCGTAGCGATAATGTGGAATGAAACCCTGTTGACTTCTCTCGGGTAAAACCTCTTTTTGTGCCTCTATCCACACTCACGGTCTGTGCATACGCGTTTGCAGATCACAGGGGGAACGCCCAGCATCGGAAAACACTTAAGGGTATCACACTCCTCGCTTGCGTGGATATGCACATTGGCATTGAATCCGAGGAGACAGTCAGGAGACCAAAAACAAATAATAGTTCAGGAAGGGGGAGGGTGGGGGAGCACTGTCGTCGTGCACTACGCCTACGCGCCACTCCGCTGACACTCGTACACCGAGAGCGGGAACGGGGGGTGGTCAAAAACGTGCCGAGAGTGGGAACCGGTCGGTAGGAGGGTGAGCCGAAACGTGCACAGCACCGTGAACTCATTCCCAGTAATGACCCGCGACTCACGGATGCTCCTTATTCTCTCGTTTGACATCTCTGCCCCCTCATTATGGCCAAAAGGGACAGGTGGGAGGCACTGATAACGGCAGAGCAGGAGAGGGAGCCGGGACTAGCGGTGGGAGGCATGAGACAAATGGAGTGGCCATTGCCAAGAGAAAGAACCTTCTCATATCACACAGTGTTATTTCTTAATAGTGACGGGCTGTGTGTAAATGTGAAAGCTAACTTGCTAGTCATAACTACGTTAAAGTTGAAGAACCATACACACAAACAAATTAGCGTCGTCAGGGGTCCCCAGGTGGTCAGTTCATTAATCGGCCGTGGATTCTCATTGCCCAGAAAACAGTTGGACACCAAGATGCACTTCCTGGTACCTTAAGGACAATGCACTGAGAGCAAAAGAAGAGGAACGAAGCGCAGACTAGCAGCGCTGCAGACGGACGGACGGACAAACGAACGGGAAAGCCCGGCTTTTACTGACTGCCTGACAGGAGGCCCGGCTCTGACTGACTGGTGGATGCCCGGCTCTGACTGACGGACAGAAGACGCAAGTCAGGCCTAGTCCTCAGTTGCTGAAGCACAGCAAAAAAAAAAAAAAAAAAGGAAGCGAAAAAGGAAAGAACGGCATTTAAGTGGATTTCCAACAAGCTTGAAAATTGGCAGTCCCCCACCCCACCCCACCCCCATCATCCCTCTTTGGGGGAAGAGCCAACGATGGGATCGTGGGAGTAGAGTGCCACATCTCCACACCCCGGGTGGTCTAGGAGCAACCACCCCCCCCTGCGGACCCCCTCCCTCTGAGGCAGCTCGGAGCCCGGACGCAGGAAACGACATACTGATAAGCAATTCACAGCGCCACGCCTGGTGGGAAGTACGGAGAGGAGCCTCCATATTTATGAACAAAACCATCAAAGACACAAGTCATATCAAAGGATTTCATTAAAAAGAATCTAACCTTTTTACTGAAGTCTGTTTTCTACCCCCATTTCAAAGAAAGGATGGAGCGAAGGGAGATGGAGCCAACGATAACAGAGCGAGTGCTGATCAATCACTAAACTAAACCCGCTGTCAAAAACTGCGCAAGCAAAGGTCAATCTCAAAGTTATCATTTTTTAAAAACTGAACTCGACCAAAATGTTTATTTCTATTTCATTTGACCATAGCGGTGTTTGTGGCCTGAGTATTTTGCACCAATTTAACCAGAGCATGAGACGGTTTTCTTAAGCTGCCTGATCCTCTACCTGCGGCCACACTGAGGAAACCGGCTCCTGTTTTACTGAAGAACTCCTGTGGCACTGCCAGCCTGGGGGCAGCTGCGGGCGCCAATATTTTCCCACCCAGCCCAGGTGTGAAGTGTTTACACTGTCTCCGTCACCTGTGTACGGGGATGCATGTGCGCCAGTTGCTATTGAGTTGCGCGCGTGCGAGCGCTATGACCGTGTGACCCCATTTTGCTGGGTTCCCTCATACACAGATTAGCAGTTCTGTAAAAACAGTTTAACTCCGCTCACATCTCAAACGGCCGGGTCTACTCGTGAGGGGGGTTATGAACAGTGGCAAATCCTCATGGCTGGGGAGTTTATGGGCCTGGGCACAGAAGAGAAAATAAGGATCGAGGTCCGAACGGCGACCACCGCACCGCACCGCGAGCAAGCTTTCCTGCTGTCGGGGTTCACAGCACGTGGTTGGGCTGTGGATCTCGTCCATTTACCTGGCGCCAGCATTGGACCGGCGTGGGTCCCTCACCACCACCACTTCAGACACGCCTGCGATCAGAAGGTCACACCACGTTATCCGCGCATAATCACTGGGTTTTACATTAGCACACCTTTGATCGTCTCTGTCAGTGACAGCCCGTGCATGTTTCTCCTGAACGGGATTCTCATCCTGCCACCTTTCATTAAGAACCCCCGAGACCAATTCAGCTTGCCAGTAAGCGAAATATGCAAAAACATTATTAGTTCTGACTCATTCAGGTGTTAAAAAGATCCATTGAAAACGCTACCGTTTGACCAAATGAAAATTACAAGGAGTGGGGCTGGAAAAATTCAACATGAATATGGATTTATGCAACTCAACCTCTAGCTGGCGAAAGTGGAATTAGTTACTTAAACATTCAGACAGCTGCTTGCAGGAACAAATTACGCACAGGTGGGGGTCAGAATGCAATCCCTCAGAATCCGACTCGCGTCAAAATCGCCTGGAATATAAACAACTTCAAAATGATTTCACTCCTAAAAAGTCTATTTTAAAAAGTATTCGGTCTCCGCTTTCTTCATTGGTCAGAGCCGGGGTTACCGTGGGAATGCATTATGGAACTAATGTTCACCGCACAAACATGAATGCGAACACCAGTGATCCGGTCCTGTAGCCAAATGGAACACAAGCTCGGCCTCTTCTGTATGGTGCAATACGAAAGACCTTTGTTCTTCATAGCAACCGACTCATAAAAAATATTAAAGAGAACTGAAGGGAAGACCTTTCTGCAGTCAAGCAGAAACATTTGCTAGCAATGTAGAGATTCACTGTTGCTAAGTGTTCTTGGCCATTTTGAGAGCAGAGTAAATGGAGGACTTGTATTTCGCCCTCCGGACGGGGGTGGGCTTCACCTGTGTCCCCCTCCACTGCCCCCATCACCCCATTATTTAAGAGAACTGTCTAATGAAGTTGACTGCTAATTTGCAGGCGCGCTGGTTGCCTGGGAAACCGGTTCAAGGTTCTGCCCCCGCAGAGGCAGCCCCAGCGAGCCAGGCCTCCATTCAGCGCAGCTTTAAATGCCAGCACACAGCACCTTAAAGACTGACGGACAGGAAGTGACATCCCAAACCGCAGCTAACACTCCCCTATCCACACAAATAGACTTCTTTTTTCCTAAACCAGAAAGCTGAAAGCAAGTGTATCAATCCCCCCCCCCCCCCACCTTTTAGAATGGATAAAATCACCTTCATCATTCCCTGGAATAACAAATTAGAGTCGTCACACTGCTACACACACACACCCAAACAGTTTCTAAATGTTTGTTCATTTCAAGCTTTCAATGGAGCGACCCTCGATGCTCGAAGTAACTGAAATCCCTGGCTCCACGGCGCAGTTAAACCCGAGTGAGAGCTCAACACCTGTATCGGTCGGGGCCGCGTCGCCACATGTACTCAGAACCGGCACGCGGCCGTCTCGGACAACTGATCGCTCAGTCTCCCTTTCTGATCAGCTGGTGAACTGAATGGACTTTAATGCCGGATGGAACAGAACAGGCTCCGATGACGACCAACTGCTTACCGCCGTCTGGACAAGCTTGCTGCAATGTGACCTTCGTGAGTACCAAATGGCATTCACTTCACGAGCATTAAAATGATAAAACCGAACTCCCACCCTCCCGCCAGAAGGAGCGATTCGTCAGCCTCCTGCATTCATTAGCGGGTTCTACGATGACCATCATCAAAGACATAAAAGAATCGAGACAACTAACGTGGGTCATGGAGAAGTCTCTTCAGTAGACCATCCAAAGCATCTCCGTCTTGTACTAAATCTCCCTCGGTGAATCAGCACACGTTAACAACACAACGTGTGTGTGGCACTGCCTGTTAAAACACCAAAATTAAGACTCAAACGTTAAGTGTCCCGACAAGACTCTTCAGCTGAGCCGGGCGGGATTCTAAGGCAGCTATGGTAACTTGAGTGCACACCTTACTGTCAAATTTAGCCAATCACCATCAGGCATGGTGTTCCAGCATGTTGCCCTCAAGTGGATGAGAAAGGATCGCTTCAAAATGCTCCACGCAATGCCGAAATTCAACTCGAGAAGAGCGTCTGAGACAGCTGTCCATACAAGACATCCCCCCCTCCCAATCCGTCAGCCGAGCAGCTGCAGACGGGACAGCTCCTTGTCAAGGTAAGGCAAACGAGCTGAGCGCAGCCAAATGGTCCTTTTCACTGACCTGGCATTACATTATCTGACAGTGAGGGGAGGAGAAGGAAAGCCGATTCCAAACGACACTATTTGCCTTCTAGTGAAAACAGGAAAAAAAAAAAAACAAATACAAAAAAATATCCGGTGTCAGACGGCAGAAGCGCGGACGCAGAAAGCTACGCAAAACGCAATTCGAGTGAAACGCACACCGTTCCCCGACTACAGGAATACAAAGATCAAAGACAAACTTCATATTTAGTGTCATGTTAAATATTTATTCAGCGGCATTCACCTGCGGAGATGGCCGGATTCAATGAAAACGCGGTGAAGATCGGAGCCATTTAAGGCGCCTCAAAGCCGCCCCTAAAGCCCACGTTTTGGATGAGGGCTGGTTTTCAACAGGGGCGTAATGCACGCACGTACCAAGCGGAGACACCAGTTCTCCATGATAAACGAGCAGCGCCAAATGTCATTGATAGAAGACCGGGTCTTGGCTTGGCTGCTTTTTCCATGTTGCGTAATGAGAATGATAATGAGCAATTTACGCTTAATTATAATTATTAAAAAGCAATCTTCCCCCGACCGCCTCATATTTGCAATGTTCTCGTAATGTGTTGCAGCCAAATACAAATTAAATCAAGTCGACTGACATAACCGGGTTATGTCCTGGACCAATCACAACAGGACAGGTAACCGATAAAGAACCACCGCGAGCTGAAATCCAGCGCGGTGTGATCGAGAGAAATCCAACTCCAAACCCACAGCATTCCATTTATGCACTCCCGATTTAATCCAGCTATAGCACGCCTGCAGGCCCCGGGCCCAGAGATGGTAAGGACAGGTAGCTCTGTGTTCACAGGACAGGGCCTGAAGTAGGTGCGGGCCATAAACCGCTATGTAAATACCAGCACGTGTGAGGCCATTGTATGAATTTATGGTGATGCAACACATTTTCTATTTGTAACAGAAGTCAGCAATCCCTTCTTGAATTGTTTGAATAATGAAAATATGCTGGCTTTACATGTCCAAGTGAGCTGGCTGCACTCAAGACATTTCGCAGGCTGACAACAGCTAGTTACATAAAACTGACAAACGCTGGCTACTTTACAACAGGAGCCACACAAGCGAAGAGCCCAACTACACACTTATGTGACAGAATCATATGGGAGCCTACCAGAGCTGAATTGATTTAGCTTTGTTACGGGCTGACACCGACAAAAAGAGTTGTATGAAAATCGTTTATATTTTTCAGCAGTTCTTTGTAACTAGACAAAGTGAACTGGAAACGTGATATAATGACTTGAAATATATTTTGAAATATACTGTGGGTTTTTTTTTTTTATTGGTCTTTGGCATTTCTTTATTCAGCAGATTTTTATAGAAAGTTCTTATTGTTCTTCGTTCTTTGCAGAATATTGCTGAATAAAAAGATTCTTAAGCGTACAGTTCAACCTCTCTGGTTTAACAGCTTCAAAGCAATCTGTTGTCTATAAACACTGCAGGCCTCATTAATTTGTTTCAGGGAAAAAAAAAAAAAAAAAAAAGCATATATCGTGATATTACACCAGCATTGTCCAGACTGTGGAAAATATTGTGATATGACACTTAGCTTTGTCACCCACCCCTACCCTGAAGGCAGCTAGAGATGTAACACCATAGAGAGGAACCCCGCCCCTGCTTCATCTGTACTGAAACGTGCACGTCTGCAGCCCCTGCCCTGCAAACCTGCCCCTGATGGCAATGAGCTTGGAAGTTGCCGGTAACGGAGACCCAGTTGGCCCACTCGCTCACGGCAAGAAGACCTCCTGCTTGGGCAAGGTCATTAGGCAAGCAGTGGAGCAAACTATACACCACGCAGGGTCGCAGGAAGTGCACGCTACTTAGCGAATTTTTAAAATATTAGCATTTTGCATACCTATAATAACGCAAGATTAAATTTGACTTGATTTAAACACCGTCCACCCTAGCAGAACTGCTGGTGGGTTTTATAACTCGATAAGTAAGTCAGCAGAATAAAGTCAAGGAGAAGGAGCCACTCACCCGCTAACAGGAACGTGATCAGGCACGTCTCTTTGGGCATGTACAGCTTGAGACGGGAGCCGCTGAAGACGTACTCCACCACGGCCTCGGAGCGCCCGGCGCGTTGCAGGAACGGCAGGAACTGTTTGGCTTTCTGCGTTTCCTGAAGAAAGAGGGTGACAACGTTGACTGTGACTGCTGCTTTTCCACCTCACAGGACGGGATCTCAGACTCAGGGATGTTAGACTGCCGGCAACGTTTTGCCGCGAGATGCCACAATCGCCGCGGTGGATCCTAATTGCCGTGACACGTCCTAATTGGGGGACAACACCTAGGCGCTAAAGGCTGTGATTAGGCTGTACTGCGGCGCTTGTATGACGCCACACCTGAGGAATTGTGGTTTAAAGACTTTGGAAGGCTGTACATATTTCCCAGAGTAGACATTTATACAAGAAAAATAAATAAATAAATGAAAATCAATCACCCTAATGCAATATGGCTACCTTTTTCAATTACCCGCGAACAGTGGAACTGGCACAATTTCAACACCACAAAGACAAAGCCAGACGTGCCTTGAGACTTTATCCAATTCAGAGCGGTTTCGAGCAGGTCTCCTGGGTGTAGAAAATTAACCGCACATTTATCACAGGCGCTTAAAAACCCTGATTAGGGCAATCGACACAGGACTCGTGCGATTAACATATCTCTTCTACATTAGGAAAAAAATAAAAATATGATAAAGCGCTCAATACGCGAACGGCACGTGCAAGGCGCTACGCCGCTATTTCAGATCAGCGCTTCATAATGGCGTAATTACATCCATGCCACCCTCAGTCTCGGTCTGTCAAAAGGCACGTTGCGGAACCAGGCGAGTACCGCTCATTTCCAAACCCGTCGGGTCAGTCAGCCGCTGGGCAGCCCAACAAAAAGGGGCAGTTTGTCTTCAAAAAGATTAAAAAAGGACAAAGAAAAAAAACAGACTGCCGATCCCCCACCATGGCCTCCCGTTGTTTACACTGCCCGTGGGGGTTTTCGGAGCGTAAAACACCATTTGCGTGCCGGCACTGATGAGTCAAGGGCGTTAATATTGCTGGCTCAAGCTGGCGACGGGAGGGAAGGAGTTCCTCGGGCGACCCGCTCACCATCACACTCCGCTCCAAGCTCGCCGCCCCTCTCAGGGCTTTTGATGCATCCTTTCTTGGGTAGTGAAAGGGCCTGGGCGGCACAACAAGAGGTGTGAGGATCTGAAGAGGAGGGCCAGATAATTAACAGAATGTGCTGTAATTAAACGTTCCACGTGGAGGGGGTGTGTCGCAGGTAATGAAGACTGCACAAAGTTAGGGACAGGATGGTAGGAGCGGCTGAAAGGGGGTGCTGTACAGAATCGAACCCGGAGACCAACTTCTCAGAACGTCTCCTGGCTGTTTCACACCATTACTCAAAGGTGTTAATTACACCAAAAGCATGAGCAGCGAGTTCCCAAGCGGCGGACCTGCCGGGTGAGGAAAACCGGGCGGGCAGCCTGCACTGTAGGCGGCAGCAAGACCCGGGCGAGCAGCCTGCACTGCAGGTGGCGGTCAGAACCGGGCGAGCAACCTGCACTGCAGGCGGCGGTCAGTACCGAGCGAGCAGCGGTCAGAACCGGGCGAAGAAGCAGGTTTAATGCAGGAGTGGCTGAAAGGTGTCGAGGTCAAGGCTGCTGAGCAATAGAATCCTGCTCACGGCCTCGGTGCACGATTGGCAAAGTATCACAGAGGGTGTCGTTAATAAAAGCATCTGGCAACCGCTCTGAGAGCGGCGGGGTAGCCTCGAGGCTACAGATTTCTGGAGGGTGACATTACAGATTATAAACCGGTGCCTAAATGGCACAGAGTGTTCACCTGCCATCTGATTAATGACATTTGGACCTCTTACCAGCTGTGGCTGATGGCCTACTCATTTCATTGTGGGAAGCGACAGGCAAAGGGAAAACTCTTTCCTGGAGAAGCAGTCTCTCCGACTGAGATTCCAACGGGAAGATTAAGCAACTCCCCCAGCATGCACTCCATCCGCTGAACCGCACGACTTCCAGGGTAGAGAGAGATGTCTCACAGCAGGAGCGGTGCCGAGGCCCAGAGAGAAGGCGCATTAAAGTGTCAGGTGAACGCCACGCAGGAAGAACGCAGAGGTCAAACAAGGTCAAATGCAAAAGGAAAATTATGGACCTGGGGTGGGCGGTGGGTGGAGAAGACTCTGAAGATTAAATGTATGTATAAGCAAATAAATCTGCCAAGCATATATCAGGGGCCGCTTGATGCTAAAAGGGTTGAGCGAGAGAGATGGCGTCTATAAGCAATCTCAGGGCATTCTCACTCTCTCCGGCAGAACTGAAGCGTGCACAGGACGACACAGTGTCTGCCATATAATGAGTCAAAAGAATAGGTTAAAATCAGCACTCAGTGTTGCCAACGGGCTCCTTGCCCAACACCCACACTCTCTAAGTATCCTACTTAGGACCAGATGATTGAATTGGGGAGAATGGACCGAATGCATTTATGAATCAAGGCACCGAGGAGAGAGGAGGGGGGAAAGAAAAGGGGATTGCTGCTATTTTGGGTCCGCATAACGGCGATTACATTAGTGATCCCTGACCTGAGTGCACAGGGGTCCAGACGCACCCCCTGCCAAGCTGAAGACTGTGCCATCACTCTGCCGTGTGTGCTTTACGCCAAGACATTACGCTTAGTGTTTATTGCTTCAGAATTCAGAATTTTAATGTTCCATTTCATTAGATTTTATACATTACACCACTAGTTTCCTAGAATAAGACTTAAGATCGTAAAACCGTTCATAGCGCTCAACTGTATTTATATCTGGTAATGCGTTTTTTGATAATGTTAAGTTTTTTATTGTAGTTGTTTGATAAAGCCTTTTATTTTAATAAATAGTTGTCATTTCGCCTTATAATACAAAATAAGCCACCTTCTTCATACTTTTTTTGCCTATTTGTTGAGTGTTTACATTAATAAAAAGGTATTACTATTATTAGAAAAGCCAAAAATACACCCTCAGCTTCCAATCTCTGGCCTTTAAGAGTTAAATTCCACTACATTCTGCGCAGATGTAGTCTAGGCCGTATCGGCCAGCCATGCCCATTGGATGGAAGTTCGTATTTGACTTAAAAAGCAGAATCACAAGAGTGAGTTCGATACGGATAAAAATAGCTCCGGTGCTGTGGAAACGCTTCAGTAAGAAACACTGCAGCGATCGTGTTCTCGCGTGGGACAACCTCGTGGTACCCGACAATCCAAACCCTCGGGGGGTCCAGAGTGACCGTGACCAGTCACGTCCCATCCCAGCGCCTAATTCTTTTACAGATATCTCTTCTCAACCTCAATCATGACTCAGCCTCCGAATCTAAAACAGCCACAGACGGGCCACGTCGAAGGCCAAGTTCTATTAAATCTCCACCGTCCCCTACATTGAGGTCTGGCCGAGAATTTAAATGCCTTTCTTACTCCGAGTGTTTTCCCCTCCGCAGCGGGCCAATGCCATACTTACCCCGGAGATATCGGCGACTCTGTGGATCGGGACCTCCTTCTTACTGTGCAGTCCTTTCCCATTCTTGAGTGCCCTGCGGTTGAACAGACAGCACCCGTTACCACCCCGGCCGCACAAGAGTTCACCTTATCCCGCTGCATCCCATCACAGCCATTGCTTGAAAGGGACATGCCTTCCCAGCAAGCCTACGGGTTGGCTCATGAAGCACGGCCCTTCTTGAGCCATTTACAAATAGCAGTACCGCTAGCCTGACAGCTAGTTTTGTTCTTCTGAAATGCAGCTTTCAGACTTCAATGGGTAAGAGAAGCAGGAGCAATGAGTAACAAAACAGAGCCATTTGTTCTCAAAGCTGTCAGTAGCTTTAACCAGACAATAGCTACAGGACTTTACAGCAACAATCCGCTCTTAAAGGACTTTTTACAGGATTGGGGCAGGGTACGTTTGCCGATACCTGGAATATCTGGTGTCCAATTATCGGCTATACCTGGGGAAGCGATTTGTGATCCCGCAAACAAGAAATGTCTGCCACTCAAGCCACAGCGCCGCCAAACTCTGAAAACAACTTGTGGTCCCGTCTCCCTGGTATCTTAAGCTCTCCCGAACACAGACAAAGAGTACCTGCAGCGAGATGTACGCCCCCTATTCACAAACCCGGCGAAAGCGTTTAAACTTGTTGACAGAGCGTGCAGACAGAAGAGGGGCTGGGAAAACATTGCGATTACGGCAAGCCTTATCTAACGATTCCTGAAGAACAATATCGTTCCAGTGTTTGCAGAAGGAACCCTCGACTCAGAGAAAGGTCAAGTTTAATTGCCTCCGGTGTAACTAAAACACTAAAAAGCTCGCCTGAAGGTCACACGCACGCATACAGACTCACGGAGGCACACAGAACAAAGTAACTTGACATGGCCTAACAAGGCCAACTAACAAAAGTCAAACGGACACAAGACCTGCGTCAATCACCAAGTATTAATATTGATTGGATCCGGACAGGACAGAGCCATCCAATCATAATCGATATCTTGAAAGCCCTGAAAGCCATTAAAATGGATCAGAGCACAATAAAAGCGGGCTACTGTACGCCTCCAGAACAGTAGCAGAATTGGTCAATAACTCAAAGGCAGCATGCAGACAAACTGGATTCTAAAAAAATAAAAATAATAAAGATAAAACACATGGAAAGCAACGCTCTCACCTCAAGCCCTGGAAATTTAATACAGGAAAAAGCACGCGCGAGATGTTTTCATTTCAACAACAGAAGGGCATCGTTTTAATGTCAGTTCCCAGTCGCGAAAAACCCATCTCTTTGAGAATTACGAAGGAGGTGAGAATTTGCTCACCCGCACACTGCCATTTACCAACACATGCTTTCTCTCGTGTGGGCCCTATTTGGGTTACGGGCCCCGAGATCACAGTAGGGGGAGATTTGACTTTGGCCTTTTCCTCAGCTTATAAGATATCTTTATCGCACCTTGGCTCCTAATCATTATCGCAACCGTGTAAAGTGGGACTCGGGGATTTCTGCCGGTGTATCCACGGCGACTGGCATCCCAGCCCCCCCCCTACCCCCGGAAACGAGCTGACACTTCTCATCTTGGTCTTGGAGAGAACCATAAACACGTCCTGGGAGAGAGACGACGGAATGCCAAGGCACTCGAAAAGACAACCTTTAACATCATAATAAGGATTTTTAATGCATGTTTATACACGAGTAAAAGGAAGTGGTGCACTCTACAATAAGCAGCAGTAGACTTTAGACTGAAAAGAACAAAAAATAAATTAAATTTGATTTGTTACCGCCTGACTTACTGCTGCAGTAAAACGGCCCGTGAGCCCTGATCTGATATTCCCAGCATGTCTCCATGCAGAGTTACTGACTTTAAAGAGGCTACTAAATGAAAACACCTACAACAACCTGCCATTCTTCGCATAACGCAGCTTGGCAAGGGAGATGTGCCACTCTCAGAATGTAAGGAGCGCACCATACACCCCTCCACCACACGCCCTTCAGAAGCGCACCATACACCCCTCCACCACACGCCCTTCAGAAGCGCACCATACACCCCTCCACCACACCCACACGCCCTTCAGTAGCGCACCATACACCCCTCCACCACACCCACGCGCCCTTCAGGAATGACACACCAAGACCCTGTCTCGTTATATGGGAGTCCCAGTCTCAGCAATACAAGACAAAAGGATTTAGCTACCTACCAAATAACCAAACTGAAATGCAATAAGTTGCTGATGGAGCCTACCTTGACATAAATAGACTGTATTCCCAAGCTATCAGAGTTAAGCTCAAGGCAGGGGGGCTGGCTCTGTGGTGTGTGTGAGTGAGAGAGTCACAGGAGACAAGGAGAATGATAACATTTATGAATCTGGCCCAAGGAGAGATGATCCACGCGCTGTAGAGGGAAAGCCGCGATGGCACATGCTAACGGCACATGCAGGACCCTTACCTTGCCTCTGCGGCGAGGAGTTCGTCGTAGTGAGACGACCTCTGGTCGTCGTCTTGCCGGTACCTGATCACTGTGGCCAGGCCTTTGCTAACGAGGGCTTCAGCGATGTTGCTGCGGAAGGGCGAGAGGCATCATGGTTAGTGCAAAACAGATGCAAAGCCAACACATCCACACCGCCCTATGAAGGCTCCGGTGTAAAGGAGCTGTGGAGTAAACCAGAATGGTCGCAGCTCCTGTGGACCCGATCATACTCCATAGTGGTTTTGCCTTACATCGGTGTTATACGACACCAATCACAGGTGGGTAACTCCGTAAATCACAAGACAAGGCTAGTAGACAAGGCTAGTAGACAAGGCTAGTCCGCACAGAACCGTAGCACAAGAGTCAGGTTGCTCCTGGCAAACCACAAGCGGGCCTCTATAGGCGCTCTGAGTGGAAAGCAAAGTGCTCAGAGTGGACAGGGATGAGAACCTGCTCGACCCACTGGACCCGGAGCGCCCGGCCTCTCCGTACACTGAATCCCGCACAGGGGATTCCGTGTGGTGAGAGGCGCAATTTAATGGACGCCCCACGTTCCTGCCATGTTTGCAGAAGTGTACCCAGATGACCACTGGGGAAACGGATAGAGGTGGAATATTCCGGAGGAAAAGCTTTGTACCTTTCCAGAAGTGTTTTATTGCCCATTCACCTTTAGTTTATGAGTCACCCTGTTCCCAGGGAAAACTCTTATGTTTAATGACAACCCATCTCAGAGGGAAGGGATTAGCCCAGACCCATAAGCAAATGGCCTCTCTTGCCTGCTGCATAATGACCCTGTGTGCCAGGCTGTTTAGCCCCCACAACTGAGTTATCCCCTGCTATCACTGCGTAGTAGCACCTTGCCTACATCCTGTGAAATGCATTTGTCCAGCAGATAAACTTGGCGACCCACCCCGTTTGTCCCGTTGGCCTATAAGAAAGCCGCATCTGCAACAGAGATGTTTCAGTAGAATATAACACTTTGCTTTAGCCATCCTCTACATTC
>JAOYSI010074263.1:4898-18758 GCA_025775065.1 Hiodon alosoides | reverse complement strand
CTCATTTCTGCACAAGGCCACATGTGATGGATGTAGACTCTGCTCTTAAATGGGCCGTGATCTTGAACCCTATATTGATGTATGCGAGCCTGGGTGCGTGCGCTAGGCGGTGTCGGTTTACGTACATTACACACAAGGGCTGGAAAGGAAACCCCTCATCTGCTCACGTGTAGTCAAAAGTTTCCTTTATTTCCCTTTATTTGAAATAAATTTGAAACCAAAACTACCAAGAATGTAGAAGGTGGGTGGTAAGGGGTGGTGGGGTGGGGTATTGGAGCATCTGTAAAATTAGATGTTCTAAATGAACGAATATAGGAAAATATTGTTCTACCCACATCGAGAAGCTCTTAAGAAGGAAGATCGTTTAAACAGCTCATTTAGAAGGAAAACAAGCCGTGAATATTTTCCTAATTAGCCCTGGCTTTCTTTAGAAGCAGTATCACTTTCATTATTAAGCCCCCTGAAAAGTAAGCATGTCTGGCCCGGATACAGTACGCAGGCTATGTACCTTGCTGTATTGGTTTGTGTTCACGTGACACTGGAGACTTGTCAATCAAGACCTCTCAGTGGTTCCAATCTGCAGAGAGGCAACAATACAGACACAGACACCTCCGCGAGTAGATGTTAGACTACCTAGGTCACAGTAAATCTCTAATGACTTAGAAACAAGCAAAAAAATCTCATTTTAAAACATGCTGTTCTATAAGCAATTTACAGTAATGAAGTCACCCATTCTCTCATATTTCGCTATTGGTTTTTGATTCCTAATTACATTGAAAGTGAAACCGAATACCTGTTGTTCCAATTTATTCTTGAACTGTAGTAAAGGGGGTTTTTATGCAGGAAAACCTATGCTAATCCACAATAACATTGGGACTGATGAGAAAACACGTGCTTAACTGTCTGGTATATCTGTTACAAAATACCTGGGGTGGGGGGGGGGGGGTGAGTTAATCTTGAGACGTTACCCAAGCCTCCCCAGGGAAGAGGATTAGCGTGGGATTGAAGCAGGTTGTGTTCCCCTCGGTCTTCTCCTCTCTGGACTGGAAGGGACAACGTCTGGTGGAAGATCGCTGGAAAAATGTGTGGTCAGGTGCCTCCTAAACTCCTGTAATAACCATCTGAGGGATTCCTCGAATAATGAAAACCAGTTATTTGTCAACATTGAAGAACGCTTGCTTTTAAGAGAAACCGAAAGGTCAGGAGAGTTTGGTTCCTCACAGGATGACGTCTGTACCGCGGCAATGTCAGCCCAGTCAGGATGTTCTCTACTGGTTTGAGCGAGGAAAGCGGTGTGGGGGGGGGTTGCGGGTTACATTGACGGGTGTAATAAATAAGGACTTTCCAACAAAGCAGTAGGAAGGATAACAGGCTCAGCTGAAGAAATCCTTCAAGGCTGGAAATGTCGCCTCCACAGGGTCACGTCACGACTCTGCCCCCCCTCCACCCCTCGCGAAACTTTCTACAATCATTGGATTTCATTACAGATAAAGAAGTGCTTTTCTCAGGCCTCAGAGGGTCCGGCATACCGATCATTCAGAGCTGTTTGAACATTATGTAGCCTGTAACACAAAGCATGTGCTTTGTGCATGTCTGGGAGTCATTCATATATATATATACATTGTACATGTGTGCGTGTGCAATGGTTATAACATTTGAGAGGTTGGCTGGCTTGGTTCCTCCAATAAAGCACCAAACCAGAACTAATGTGTACAAGACGTCGAGGCGGTGGAGAAGAACATGCCGCGGGGGGATTCCGGATCAAATCTCTATGTTAGTTATTCCGGATTAAGATCATCCGCTAAGAACACAAACAACGTAATATTTCAGTAGCACGTCGCACACTACCCAGGTCTGTGCTCTTAGGGGACGTCCGCCTTTCTTTCCGTTCGTACCTAACTCTGACTAAACCGATGAACCGCGCAAAATATTCCACGCTCGATACAGCCGACCCTCGCCGAGGGTAGGTGCCGAGGAGGTGGCGTCCGAAAGCGGCCCTGCACAAACGGATCTTTGTTCGGACGCTTTGAGGACACGGGGCCGAGACACAGCTGTGAGAGCCCCCTGGAATGGCAGCTCGCAGCCCAGGGTCCCGCAGTCGCGGAGCTTTTCATTTCCTGTGTTTTCCTGGGAAACGCTGAGGCTCGGACAAGGGCCTACTGTCAGAAGAGGGGGCTTCCTCGCCAGGAAAAGCCGGGAGGAAGAACCTGACATTGCACCCCGCCGACCCACACCCCCCCATCCCCCTCCAGGGAAGGGGCGGGATTTAATTAAGGGCCTTTGAAATATTTTGACGTGGTCGAGGATAACCGGGAGCAGTGGAGGTCTCCCACCGTCCGCGCAGTGTGTGTGTGTGCTGTGGAGGCCATTTTTCTGCATCTCTTTCTCAGTCAACAGATAGAGTTCTCCCCCCGCCCTTTTCACGAAGAAAGCCAGCATCCAGCTGTTGACATGCAGAACATTTCCAAGAGCTTGAAATGTCTCGTTGATCGACCGTCATCACAACCAGACTGCTGACTTTGGGATTCTAATGTGCGGAATCAACATGACGGATGTTTCCGTGAACAGGAATACACGGTCGTTTACATTCTAATTTAGAAGACAAGTAAA
This sequence comes from Hiodon alosoides, assembly GCA_025775065.1. Classification (NCBI taxonomy): domain Eukaryota; kingdom Metazoa; phylum Chordata; class Actinopteri; order Hiodontiformes; family Hiodontidae; genus Hiodon; species Hiodon alosoides. Next base: position 16,148 of record JAOYSI010074263.1, on the reverse strand, counting down.
AACGAAACAGATTTAGCCTATGATCCTAAATAAAAACAGTTGTTTTCTCATCTGACCCTACGACGGAGAGGGCTCTTTCGAACACTGAGGCACTACAGGTTTTACAAGAAGAAAAGGCTCACAGGTTTTATGTTTCCTTAAACTTGTCCCTCATGTACACGATGATGTTTTGAGTTAAACTACATTTATTTCGTCATATTTAAAGTCAGATAAAAACCACATGCTTTTTTATGGGATGAGGAGATCATCATTTTCTCCTTAGAACTTCTTTGTCCTCAGAACTTTTTTTTGGAGATCATTACCCCTGTACTTCTAATAGGTCACCTCTTAATGGCAAATCGGGCTGCGTGAGTTTTTAATGGTCACTCTGTTCTCCGCCCTCCAAAGCACCTTTATCGCAGTAGAAAGGGAAAATGGCCGCCTCCTAATGGGAGGCCATTAAAGCAAAACGATAATAAATGACGACCCACGGGGTCTGAGCGGAATCAGAAAAATGAGCATGAACCCGTAACAGGTGGCGTAATGTTTTCTGTTGATTAAAGTGTGGTCACAATCAGGCCTCACAAAAGGAGTCCGTTCTGCCGCACACTGCGAAAGTGGAGGGAGACTTCTCATTACTCAAATGCTCTCTCAAATCTACCAAATTCCAGCAATGACACCTAAAATTCTCTCAGGCACTCACTGGTAAAAGGCCAAACTGGAAGAAGGGGCTTAGAAAGTAGGTTAGATCAGTGTTTCCCAACCGCTGTGCCGTGACAGGTTGCCAGGTGTGCGGTGGAAAATGATCCCCCCCCCCCCCCAAAAAAAAACTATTATATAACATAACGTATATCATATTTGCAGCGTTGCTACAAATAAGAATAAATGCAAATTTGTTGTTTTATCATCACCCAATATGCGCTCTAGCTATCTGTGACCTCCTGCGTTTTTTGGGTTTCTCCCAAATGCGAATTTCACACATTGCGAGTTGCCACACTAATACAGAAAACATGGGCAAATTCCTGAAAAGAAAAACTTCCAACCCTGAACCGGTACCTGGACCCTCTAGCAGTGGGGATATAAGAAAGAGTGCAAAATTGGTGCGCTCGAGACAATACAGCAACACAATCCCCTTATGATTAGCCTGTGGAGAAAAACTCTCTTACCATGCAATGGTTCCAAGCAAGCTTAAACACCATCTACAAACAAAACACCCATCACTCATTGAAAAAGAAATCAACTGTTTTGTGCTTTTGAGAGATCAACCGGAGAAATCGGTTACTTTTATGAGAAAGATCACCACGGTGTCTGAAAAAGCACTCGAAGCTCGCTACCTGGTTGCTGAGGTAGTGGCAAAATCGAAAAAGCCCCATACGGTGGTGGAGTCATTAATTCTGCCTGCATGCAAAGCAATTGTGAAAACAATGTTGGGTCCAAATGCTGTCAAAGAAATAGCAAAAGTGCCCCTTTCAAACAATTCAGTCGCCATACAGATTAATGATATGTCCGCTGACATTGAGAGTGTTGTACTGGAAAGAATAAGAACCAGTGGAAAATTTGCACTTCAGGTTGATGAATCAACAGACTTAAGTGGACGTGCCACTTTTTTTTTTTGCTAAGAGTTGCCATCAAAAACAACAGGAGAGGAAATATTTCGGGTGACACTCGGTTATATTGAACAAGGAGGAAATGGGAAAACTGTGTAAGCGTGTGTTCCGATGGAGCATCATCTTTGACCGGGCCTACCAAGGGATTCGTCAGCAGGGTCAAAGAGAAAAATCCAACCTTGTGGTCACGCACTGCTTTTTGCATCGCGAGGCACTTGTTGCCAAGATGTTACCAAATTAGCTGTTGGATGTGTTGGACGGTGCGGTGCGAATTGTCAACTTGTCAAAACTGTTGGGAAACACTGGGTTAGATTCATCTTTCAATATAAAATATGTGGTTTGCCTTCACTTTATATTTACTAGCAAATTTCTTTCTAGTTACATACGCACTAAAACAGGCTCACCGGCTGAATTTCAGTTCATCCATGCTTCACGTATGACCGACTGGAGTATTTTGTTAACGTTTAGTGTACTCAAACAGCAAAACGATTAGAATCATAATCACGATTCACTCCGGGGCTCTGAAAGAAGCTTAAAAACTGGAATGGTCAGATTAAACTGACTTTTGACCCTTCAGCTTAGTATGGTGTCACAGCGGCACTTGAAGAAAGGGTCGTCCGTCTGGCAACACTCTGTTGTACCTTTAACGCCTTCAAAGATGGCTTTTCACTATTCAAAAATATGTGTAACGTTCAACTTTATAAAATAAACGTTACGTTATGAATGAAAATTCTTTGAGGCTAATTAAAAAATGGGCAGAACCTTGTTTGTTTTTTAATATTTGTTTTTAATGTTTGTTTTCATTAGTTTGGAAGGCGTAATTCGATCAGTGTGTGGGGCGGCGGAACCATAATTTGGTGCTGTTGCCGCGCGCCGTCGGTAAACCTTAAACTCCTGCCTTAGATTTCAAAACACAGCTTCCACTACATTTTTTAACATCCTGTATTATTAATGGAGGCGGTAATGATGTCGGACAGCTACCGGAGAACGACTGTATTAAAACCCGCTGCACGCTGAGTGTTTAATACGGCAGTCGCCAACACGCAACTGCGACCCCCCTCCCGTGCCTCTTCCTGGCCAAAGACATGTCTTCACAGGAGACGGCTCTCTCTGTCGGGTCACAGTCCACGTCCGAGAAAACCTGGGGTGTGGAGGGTACGGTTACGCCTCTCCCTCGCCTCCTTCTACTGAATTTCAGTGTTTCCAAATAACCCCCTCGCCTTTGAAAAAGGGGGGCTGCTTCCTGAGGCAAGATAATTCGGGTTCATCACGAGCAGCTGAGTTTTCATAAGCCAGATTCTTCTGCATTTTTAATATCTTTGCCAGTGAGAGCAGTATTATTTTTTTTAACATCCCCAGAAGATATTATTGTAACGTTTCCTTCACGTTTCCCCCGAGTCTGCTGGGAAACCCAAACATTCTTTAAAGCCTTATTAACATTACATGTCTGGGTAATACGTTCCATCTTAATCCAAAAGCAAGGCTGGACATAGGGATAGTATTATGGAGTTGAAAGGCACACATTTACTCCATACAAGCCAAATGTATTTTCTTTTGTTTTCCATTTCTAATTTAAATAACATATAGATTGGATTAAAATGTTCTTTTCGTCACTTGAAAAGAAAAATGACAAGCAGCTCTGCATTAATTTAAGTATCCTGCAGTAAAGAGGTCTGTGTGGTTGCGTTCAAATTGAAATCTCCGTTATTAAGACAACATTTGAATTTCAGGCATGAGGCATACTGAACTGTTGATCCTTTATAATATAGATGGTTAATATATAGTTAATATAATAGTATATAATATAGTTCGTGAACAGTGTGCACCTTAGCTTAAATTAGTAACGGGCCGAATCGGATTCCTGGAGAATTGCAGTGGTTCCGAGTGTGACGCACAGCTCACATTGCACGTGTCTGTGCCTGCGTGAGCGTGCATAAAACACCAAAGTCCACTGAACCTTAACTGTACCGGTGTGGTGAGGGAGAGAACAGAAGCTGAGATGTCCTGGACATCAGCGACACCACAGAGTATTCTGCTCAGGACGTTTTCACTCTGTCGGACTTAAGGCTGTTCCACGTGGATTTTAGTTCGATGGCAGGCAGAAGGATTGCAAGACATGATTTGATTGTGTGGCTTTTCTCTGGTGTTGTTTTTATGGTGTTGTCTTTATGGTGTTGTTTTTCTAGTGTAGTTTTCCCGTGGTTGTTTTGCTATCACGAAAGGCTATGCTTTGTTCACACCCCTGATGGATCCCAAACCTCCGAGCTCTGCCAATAGTCTCTGAACGGGCCTTCCAGAAAACGCGTTTTGGAAGTCATGGGTCTTAAACTTCACAAAGGTCTTCACGTGGCTTTTAACATCCCGAATTCAGAAAAAATCGATTACTTGCTTACAGACGTAACTTTGCTCAAATGTACTGTGTGGAAATCGATGTTGACATATGCACGGTTCACATGGTCATGTGTCAGACATTTTGCTTCGGCAAATCTCAAATTAGAAACTGTGTTATGTAACATTATAAAAATACCAAGCTAATTTCAACTGCTTAATAATTATTTTAGATATGTCAGTCCTTGTTAACATTTAGAAATGTATTACGGCTGTCTTTGATCGTATTTACTTATATATTTATTGAGTTTACAGTTCTGCTGAATGTTGCCGAAGAGTTTCAAATCCCCAAACTGTTTGTGTGTTTGTCTTGTTTGTTATTTTTAGTGAGATTTTTTTGCTTATGAATAAGGTCACGGTATCAATAATATTTGATAGTTTTTTATTGATATTTAATGACCTGGTGAGGTTGTTATGTCTGTCACAGCTGGAAGGCTATTTGATCCTTACTCCTGCCAGGAAACTCTTTAATGGTTAATTGTCGACACCTTGTTGTGCTCCATTTCGGAAATAGATTGGTTCAAAAGGGAAACGCCTTTACGAGTCTGACCAATGAGAGACTGGCCGCTCCAGAGGAGAGCTATATTTCTGGTGGAGACTTGGCCTACAGGAGTTTCCATTGCCCTGACTATTGGAAACAACTGTGGAAGATAAACCAGTCGTTTCTGTTTTTCTTTATTTTCTCGCTCGTTACGCTGGGAGGAAATGAGGCAGAAACTTAATGCTGCTTGACAAATGATGATGAAATGATTTATTTTTTAATGGTAGATTGACTGAGATAAAGCACTGGGACACTAGGGTTTAAATGACAAATTACAAAACGCCTGGAGTCTGCATTGTTATACCATGGTGTTATACATAACTGTGACAAAAGTGCGGTTTAGAAACTCCAGCAGTCTGTGTGAACACACAAGTGTTAAAAATGTTCTTCAAAATATCTATTCTTTGGATATATCAATCCAGGTACTGCTAACTAGGATCCCATTTATGTGGTTTTAACCACTTAAATGAGATTTTTTGGGTAATGGGATGGGGATTATGCCTCAGCAATAAATTCACCTTTAACAAAATAGATTGTCATCTTTTAAAAAGCGCTTCCTTCACTTGAAACAGAACTGCCCATCCATTATTGTTGGCCCTCGAACTAATTCAACCTGATACGTTAATGCTGAGGATGAAAGTGTCCACTCCACGTGAAAAACGACGGCCTGACAGTGTTTCCTTTGGTGTAATTTACGGACGAAGGTGGAGCGGTTTGTCCTTTTGAAAGACGGCAATGGGCTCTGTGCTGGGATGTTTACATTGCCAACGCTCCCAGAGTCGGGCATCTGTAAACGAGGCAGTGCGTCGCTCCGCTCCAAGGTTACGGTCCGAGAGGGGTGCGGGGTAGCGTGGCCCGAGCGAGTCAGCTCTGTTACCATCCCAATACTGTGTTTGTGTAAGTTAATCAAGGCCTCCCTAATGAAAGCGTTTCTCACTCGACATCCACATTTATTATGGCAGGCGTAATTAACGCAGGAGTCTTGTTTGCAAGAAAAATAACAGTTACAACGACAGAAAAAGCTTGCCTTCAGCAGGGAAGTCAGCGAGTGTAAGGTTAACTCATAAACATGTGCACTTGATTATTAAAGTTTTCAAGAGTAAATCTTTTTTTGTGTTTGTGTTTTATATTTGCAGTTTGCCCTTCTGGCTTCTCATTGACTAAATAAATGTTTATGTGAGTCCAGTCTGCTGTCGCAAGCTCACTGTCTCTGTTTCTTTGGTCAAAATTGCGACATCAGACGTTTGAGTACAGACCACACAATACAATATTATCAGTTATCGTAAACAGAATGGAATGCCTCCTCTTCCCGTCTCCATGAGAACGCCTACTGGCTGACTGTTGGCAGCTGCTTAATGCTGAGGTGTTGTTATTGTTTGGTTAATGACCGCCCACCCCTCATACCTCACAAGTACGGGTTTACCAGATAGGAACGGAACTCGGTGCGGTCGTCTGCTGCAACAGCCCAACTGTGGCAAAGAGCGACAAACGTTCTGAAATGGTGTTTTGTGGCCCTCCTGTTAGCTTGCTTGATTCCTGCCATTCTCCATTGACCATTCTCATCAACGAGCTGTCTTCGCCCACAGGACTGTCTTCGCCCACAGGACTCTCTTCGCCCACAGGCCTGTCTTCGCCCACAGGACTCTCTTCGCCCACAGGCCTGTCTTCGCCCACAGGACTCGCTTTGCCCACAGGACTCTGTTCGCCCTCAGGACTGTCTTCGCCCCACAGGACTCTCTTCGCCCACAGGACTGTATTCGCCCACAGGACACTCTTCACCCACTGGACTGTCTTCGCCAACAGGATTCTCTTCGCCCACAGGACTCTGTTCGCCCACAGGACTGTCTTCGCCCACAGGACTCTCTTCGCCCACAGGACTGTCTTCGCCCACAGAATTATCTTCGCCCACAGGACTGTCTTTGCCCACAGGACTCTCTTCGCCCACAGGTCTGCCTCTGACTAGATGTTTTCTGTTTGTCGTGCCAGAAATGCCCAGGAGAGTTTCTGAGATACTGGAGCCTGGCACCGACAATCTTACCCGTCACCTTGGAGTTATTATTGAGTGAGATGACGACACGAATCGCGCCCCTTAAACAGTGAGTCTCATATTGCCACTAAACAAATATCCTCCAGCAGCTCCGCTGGACAGAGCCTCAGTTTTTCTCATTTTCTTTTCTTTTTTAGAGTTTGCATGAGATGGCTCAGTGAGGGTCTTGGGTTTCCCCCACGACGGCCGCCCCGGATTTAGGACGGGGGTCCGAGCGGAGCTGGAAATTTAACTGCAGAAGCAGACATTTTCTAAATATCCGCCAGTTTCCATCTGTTTACATTACGCTAAAAGTTATTAGTTTGGCTTTGCTAATCAAAGCAAATCAAGAGCCGGCTTTCAGAAAGCCAATCTGTGTTTATTGGCCCCGCCGACGCAGACATTCCTGCCTGGGAGCCTGCATGCCCGTGCAGCTTGACTGACTTTTAAGGGTCTCTGCAACGTGTCCCGAGCATTAACAGCACGGCCAATGGGAAAGGCGAAAAGTCCCCGAATTTGGGGTTGTTTAGTGGAACTAAGCCCTCTCTCTCAGTTTGTTCCCCCTCGGGTCTCCGACTTCAATGAGAGTGTGTGTGTGTGTGGGTGGGGGGTAACTATGCATTTGAGCGAGTAACACATCTGAAATAACAAAAGGTGTTAGAAGTCTTCCGGGGGAAAAACATTTGCTGTGAATGAGTCGTTCCGCCGTCCCTTGCGGAGTGCGGGACGTTCCAGGGGACTTTGCTACGCCAGGCTTGAGGTGAAACACACTCCGTGCAAACGCGTTGGCTCTGTTCCACAACTCCCAGGTATAAGCGGTCTTCAAGGTAGGCCTGGCCTTGGGCTCCCCAAGATTGGGATTAGGCATGTTTCTGTGTGGCCCCGGACCCCTGCCCTTCCTGCAGCGACTGCGCTGGTCCGAGGAGAACCGGCGTGGCATGTGTTCAGAAAAGGCCTTTGGAGGACCAATGTTTTACCAACATGGCACATGAATGGCCTTTGTTCACAGATCTGCTGGCTGGGGAGACCCGCTCGATCTACACCCGTTCATGACCTGAGAGATTGGCGCCCCACCAAAAAAGGCCCCGCTTTGCGAAGGCCGGGCCCTGCGACATTCGGGGAGGGGCGACGCCGCCTCCACGCAGCTATCAAAACAGCCAGTGAGCCATCGAGATTTTAGATCAATGCGAGGCGGGGTAAACACAACACAACGCTCGCAGCCAGGACCGTTTCCACACTCCCTGCCGGAGACCTCCCGTCCGCCATGACGCTTTCTGGACGCCGCGTTCCTGCAGGTGTCTTCGCCGGCAGAGTTTGCAAGGGGGGGGGAGATTTCCCGGACCTTAAACAGCACGCTTCCCGCAGCCACATCTGCAAGTCAGTCCGTCGTCCAAAAAGGTCCGCCAGCGGTCCGCCAAACTCCAAACTCCCAGCTGCTTTGATCTTAGGGAAAAATTTTAGACACAAAAAAAACTACAGCGCATTCAGAACACAGGCAAGCAGGAAACATGGACACGTTGAGCCGAGTTCCTACAGGAGATCCTACAGCATTTTTTAAATCCTGCACCATGCCCGAGGCATAATTAAATTAGGTTCGTAGGATTACGCACATTTGAAGATATTCACAGCTCATCCCTAAATAATCAGTCGCAACCCTTAACAGCGCAGCGTTCAAGTTGCGAGGGTCAGACGAAATGCGCCCGCCGCCCGCTAACAGAGGAACGGGGGAAACGCACCATTCAATCGCCTCACCAAAAACAGTCATCAGATTTTTTTTTGTTGTGGGACCTATTTTTCTGCACAACTTGTACCTGTTTCATTGCATAACGCAGGCACAAAGCAGGAATGATAGTGTTGAACTGGCAGATTATGAAGACAATGCCGCGATTGTTTTTGAACCGCCAGCACAGGCTATTACAGCTATTTTCTACACCCCCTCCCCCCCAACTGGCAAGCCCTTTCAGCGGTGATTGAAAAAGAATGCGAAGTACAAACACAGCCTCCACCAATAAAACAAACAAAAGAGAAACAGATTAATTAAGCTTAAAGCAGTCACTCTAGGTTGGGGCCAGATAAGGGCTATATTGTTCGATCTACAGGGATCTTATTAAAACTGATGCCAACATACGGCACGGCAGGTTTGGCCGCAACCGAAACAAAGAGTGAATTCCATTGGTGCAGCCTCCCGCCTCCGTTGACTGGTTTAACATTCCTGCCGGTCGAGCCTCTGACATGTCCATTTGCGCAACCCAACACTTCAAAGTTAAAGGACTTTGGGACCGTTGATATCATCGCAATTCCACCGAAGCCCCCCCTCCACCCCCCAAGATATTCTGCCAGCCTGCAGCAGTTATCTTACCACACAGATTCCTACTTCTCTCCTACCCTCTCTCTCCCACCTCTCTCCTACCCCCTCTCCCACTTCTCTTCCATCTTCCCTCCACGGTCAAGCTCTCTGTTACCCTCTGTGGGCAGTGTGTCCACTTCACCCTCAAAATAATGGGCGTTGAGAATGGTTAAGCAAGCTTGTTAGGGGAGGAATGTAAAACTGATCATGTCTTTATTATTTATAATAAATAATTATTATATTTTAATAATAATTATTATTTATTATTAATCAGGTTTAATACAACTTCCACCCCCCCCCCTCCCCTCCCAAACACACACACAAACAGATACTCAGACCCCCCTTGTGTGGACATAACGTTTCCCACGATTGGTTGAGCGTGATGTTCCCACAACAGGAGAGTAAGCACCCGGCCCAGACCTGCCTAGTGCACTCCTGTCCTGTGGTGGGGTACCCTGTTTTCTCTCCTCCGATCCGACTGTCACCTGCACAGGAAGTCCCTTCTGACAGTGAGCTTGTGAACCTCCCACACCACATGCAGAAGCACGTACCCCACCAGCTCTCCTGTGGTTTCTTTGATCTGGGACCGCATCGGGGTGGGGTGCACCCACGCCAGCTCTCACACCTTAGGCAGGTGTGTGGCATCAAGTAATTCATTCTGCCGCCCCCATGCCAGCCGCGTTTGCAAAAATGTTTAGCCTATCATCACCACGTCATCTTTCCACAACCAAGCGCTATGGATATGAAACCAATCACACTTCAACGATATGGGCAGCTCCCCGACGGAAAGGAATAAGATTAAACGCTCCACACCGAATGACAGAGGCTGCTAAGCCGCGGTAGGTCAGGGACCAAAGATCCCACTGGTCTTTTAATTGTATTCTCTGGGTCATGAAGTTTTAAAAGAACCAGCCGTATTCGGGTCCTTTAAAATCCAACTCCTTCCTCTCATGGCGCCACAGATGAGGCGATGAAGTTCTCAACCGAAGGGTTTTGGGCCTTTAGCCTGGGTCCACCACGAGGCTAGGTTTCCCCTCTTCATCCCAGGAGCTGCACACACCGACGTGCCAGATTCTAAAATATGAGCTGACGGGATTAAAGCTTAACTCTTTGGCACTGGTTTATATTGGTTTCACCTGTCGCGTCCGGGAGGGGCTGCTATTTTGAAAAAAGCCATTAAGGGAGTGATGGGTGGAAGGAAATCTCCTGCCTTACTTCCACAAACTTGAAAAAAACTGGAAAAAAAAAAGAAAAGAAAAGATGTTAAAGGAGACGCATGCAAGCGTTTTTCTTTCCATCGCTCTTATCTGGTATGTGTTCTGATAACAGGTCTCGATCACGGGCAGTGTATACCCATATAGCATATGGACCCAAGCGCACAGACCCAAACAACGCATCCCACACGCACGGAGGCGTCGCTTCAGCGGGGTCGATTACGCCTGGTGATGGATCAAGACCGCCGGCGCGTTCGCAAAGGAAAGTGGCCTTTTGAGAAGGGGCCCTCGGAACACAAAGAAAGGAAGTGATGTAGGAGAAGGGCCTCTCGCGGTGCACACGCCCGGGCGTCCAATTTGCATTTCCTGCATGCTTCCCCCAGGGCCCTGAGCTCAGAGGGAGCCTTTCTCTCTGTGCGCATTGTCCCTTTCTGTTGGCCTTTGTGTTGCCTGTCAATAGGGAGAGCCAGACGCGTCTCCACCCTGGGACACAGAAGCCCAGGGCCCCACAGGAACTAATCAAAAACCCAGGGCCCCACACAAACCAATCAGAAACCAAGGCTCCCACACAATCTGTTCAGAAACCCAGGGCCCCACACGAACCAATCAGAAGCCCAGGGCCCCACAGGAACTAATCAGAAACCCAGGGCCACACACAAAACGATCAGAAACACAGGGTCCCACACAATCTGTTCAGAAACCCAGGGCCCCACACGAACCAATCAGAAACCAAGGGCCCCACACGAACCTATCAGAAACCAAGGGCCCCACACAAACCAATCAGAAACCCAGGGCCCCACACAAACCGATCAGAAACCCAGGGCCCCACACAAAAACCAATCAGAAACCCAGGGCCACATACGAACCAATCAGAAACACAGGGCCACACACAAACCGATCAGAAACCCAGGGCCACACACAAACCGATCAGAAACCCAGGGCTACACACGAACCGATCAGAAACCCAGGGCCCCACACAAACCGATCAGAAACCCAGGGCCACACACGAACCGATCAGAAACCCAGGGCCCCACACGAACCGATCAGAAACCCAGGGCCCCACACAAACCGATCAGAAACCCAGGGCCACATACGAACCAATCAGAAACACAGGGCCACACACAAACCGATCAGAAACCCAGGGCCAC
>JAOYSI010074262.1:0-18760 GCA_025775065.1 Hiodon alosoides | reverse complement strand
GTGATTTCTACATTTATACATATTTTTTATTTTTTTTTTGACTATTTTAAAATTCTTTTTTATAGATGTGTGTGTGTGTGTGTGTGTGTGTGTGTGTGTGTGTGTGTGTGTGTGTGTGTGTGGTAAAGATGTTCACAAATATTTTTTTTCTACACCAAAGATTGCATAAGCTATATAGATGGCATTGATGTTAGTTCAGCATGTTTTATCTTCAGTCTTTTTCTTTGTCCTAGGAGGAAAGTCAATTGAGAAATCAAGTCAAGGACATTAATGGATTTGCTTGGCACTCCTAAAGGACTCTGAGTGACAATGTATTCATTTTAAGTCTACATCTTTACAAACGCCGAACAGTATAATCTACTTTCTTCTGCATTACAATATTGACTCATTTACTGAAAAAATAAATTGTGCAAAGAACATAAGAAACAAATGACGTGACCTGAGTGAATTTATACATATATAAGCTTTAAGGGTAAGGCTCAAAGGCTCAAAGAAGCCATGACCACTGCTAGAATGGAGAACACAGTGGTCCTAGGCTTGTCCAGTCACAATGGCCAGCTTCGGGGATCAGTGAAACCATTGGTGGGCCCTAGTGGAGGTGGGGGAAGCTTGCCATTGCCACAAACAAACCAGATGAAGGCATCCTGCATAATCAACAATGGAAACGCCCAGACCACGCCAGTGTCCAATGCTGCAGTCAAGTGAGTTTTATGGAACGCAATCGATGATACCAGACTATCCCCAGACTCATGCTAGTAATGATAATATGCCTGTCCTGTTACCTGTGTGCAGGTGAGAGTTTATATGAATGTTTTTTGCATCATTGCATGTTCTCTACGCTTTTTAAGTGACACGTTTCTTGTGGTGATTGATAAAGGCTGAAACCAGTCGCCACTAGAAACGGATGCTTCAGTCGGTCGGTCTTCATTTACAGCAAACCCTGCCTGTCGGTCTGAAGCCTTGTGTCCTTGCGTTGAATGACTTAATATTTCTCTGCTTCCTTCTATCCAGACCTGGGGATGACTGGAAACAGAATCTGAAACTTCCTCTGAAGGATATGCGAATGCGGACTTCGGTAAGCCAAACTAAATCTCCCACAGAATAATTAGTGTAGCTGGATGACTGAGGTGACCCATGTAAAAAGGGGACCCCTTTAATGCCCTACTTGTTGCTCAATCATGTGGCTGGAAATTGAAAGAAATGGTTATTCTGTATAAAGGCACTTTCCTTGTAAATGTCCCAGTATTTTGCCCCGTTTCTCGCGGTCTCTTGCATTTTTACGATGATTTAAAAACTTGCAGGATGTGACTGCAACTAAAGGCAACGAATTTGAAGATTACTGCCTGAAGCGGGAGTTGCTGATGGGGATCTTTGAGATGGGCTGGGAGAAACCCTCTCCCATACAGGTCAGTGTCCACTCCGGGCTATTGGGTATACTCCCACTCTGCTTTCCTGTTTGTTAGTGTTCCTGCTGCTGATGGTTTGTGCGGCATCTCCACCACAGGAGGAGAGCATTCCCATTGCCTTATCTGGAAGAGATATTTTGGCCAGGGCGAAGAATGGCACTGGCAAGAGTGGCGCCTACCTCATTCCGTTACTTGAACGTATTGATCTGAAGAAGGACTTTATACAAGGTGATTGCTTGTCAATTTGAACAGAGAGGCCAAATATAATATTGTGTGAAATTGTAGTCTGACCACTTTAATGTGCCTTCCAAACCAGCTATAGGCATTGTGCCCACCAGGGAATTGGCTCTGCAGGTGAGTCAGATCTGCATCCAGGTCAGCAAGCACATGGGTGGCGTCAAAGTTATGGCAACCACAGGGGGCACCAATCTTCGTGATGACATTATGAGGCTTGATGAGACAGGTTAGTCTTGGTTGTCCAACAGCTGAGGTCTTTGTCTACTATTGGGGGATCATCAAAAATTAAATGATTCTACCGAGTACGGTAGTTGCTTATCCTGATTATTGTATTTTTATTTAATTTTTCCCTTCCCTCTGGCTGCAGTGCATGTTGTCATTGCCACTCCTGGAAGAATTTTAGACCTCATCAAAAAGGGTGTGGCCAAAGTTAACCAAGTGCAGATGATAGTATTGGATGAGGTGAGTTAGGTCTTCTCAAAGATCTATACTGACAACAAAATAATATATTTTTTTTAACGTATTAATGCCCAAATTCAAGGTATATTTATAGTTTGGGTCGCCTACATTTGATTGGAATGGCCTCATAGTTATGACAAATGTCCAGAGTTCTACTTATGTTCATAAAAAATAGTTAATCTCAGAAAATTTAAAAGTTGATTGGGTATAAATCTTAGTGTCTATATAAATATACAGTCATGGCATTTTAAGCAAGACATGCTTACAACTACTATGGGTTGTTTATTACTGAGCAGGCAGACAAGCTCCTGTCCCAAGACTTTATTCAGATGATGGAAGAAATTCTGAGCACCATGCCCAGACACAGGCAGATCCTGTTATACTCTGCCACCTTTCCGATCAGTGTGCAAAAGTTCATGGTGAGTCAATTTTTATCTAAAATTCAGGTGCTAATCCATGAAAGGTGGGGGGGTGTATTCCACGTTTTGTCAGGAAGAAGGACGTCACACAAAGTTTGTGGAGGATGAGAAAATTGAACTTTTCTCCTCTGCAGAACGCTCATCTGCAGAAGCCCTATGAGATTAACCTGATGGAGGAGCTGACACTGAAGGGAGTGACCCAGTATTATGCCTATGTGACTGAGAGACAGAAAGTCCACTGCCTTAACACGCTCTTTTCTAGGGTGAGTTTGCAAACATAACCGTAATGGCAAAATTATGCTGTCTTTCTAGTTTAATACAAATGGCTAACCGTGTTTAAATTGAAACTGAAATCATGCGGCTTGTCTCTGATGGCAAAATTTACTTTGGCGTGTCTCCGTTTGGCTGAACCCATTTATATTCTCTTTTTTAGCTACAGATTAACCAGTCTATAATCTTCTGCAATTCATCGCAACGTGTGGAGCTGTTGGCCAAGAAGATCTCACAATTGGGATACTCGTGCTTCTATATTCATGCAAAAATGCGACAGGTGAGTTTCCAGGCCACACCTTTTTAACGGACTTTGTCATGGGCTATAAGTCCAGTTCTCAGCCAAGCTTGAACCTGATGTGTTGGTGTTCTTTATTTTTTTTGTCTTTTCAGGAGCATCGCAACCGTGTGTTCCATGACTTTAGAAATGGTCTCTGCCGGAATCTTGTTAGCACAGGTATGTGTCTATATGTTAATGAATTTGTGTTATCCTGCTTGAGAAGGATTATGGTGACTGTCTGTCAAACAGGTTGGCAGTTTCCCTCTATATGAACGTTGTAAAATTCCGACTTTAACTGCTCTGTAGTCATACCCCCGTTTGCTCACTGTCCGAGGCAAGCAGTTTCCCTTTGCATGTATGACAGCACATATTGTGTTGAGAAGAAATTTTGCCCTGATGCTTTGCTTTATTTAGAATGGAAATGAAACCCAGCTTTCACAAAAAGCATACAGAGGGATCCTCTGTGCTGCGTGCACTGTAATCATCTTTATTTACTCAAATGCCTTCTTGTTTCTCCTGCTGTACTCGTGTAGTTTTCTGGTGACTGTTAGGATTTATAAAATTATGAATAGATAGTTTGGTGTCCTAATTTGAGCTGGGGAAGGTTTCCAATAAATAATACCCACTGCAAAGCTATACTGCAGACGCTTGGTGTGACGGTGCATTTTATTCCTTTATATTGCTGGTTTAATAGCTAATAGACTTTTTTGAGGGTTGAACCTAGAGCTCCTGATATGAGGGATGAAACGCATGGAACAAGCGTGTTTTGTTTGGGTGTTTGTCCAAGATGCATGTTTTGACACTTTTATAAAAGGCAATTAAATGTAAGTGCCGCTAGTTGTATGCAAATGCACAAATAACTTCTACTTCTGTTTGTAAATCTGTTAAAGCTGCAGTCACTGCAGTATAAATTTATTTTTTTATTTAAATAATGTAATGTAAAATGTATAAATTTTTTTGCAGGTTCTTATCAAATTCAATAGTCTCCCATAAGCGCTGGCTCTACTGGCAAATGCTGCCAATCTAAAAAAAACTTTAATGTCGTGCACTCATTTGGACAGTTTATTAGGTGCACCGATGTAGTACTGGGTCAGGCCATTCAGGTTGAGCTGGAGTTCAGTTCAGTTCAGTGAGAGGGACTTCAGGGGTGACTCACTATTTGTAGGAGCAATACGTCTGTGAAATGATGGTGTACCTAATAAACTAGCCACTAAGTGTGTATCCCTTAAATACTTTGTATATGCCCATTGCCTTAAAGCTCGAAAAATTTGGATTGTAATTATACTGTTACTGAAGTGTTTTCATTATCCATCAGTTGACGTGGTTTTGCTTTAAGTGTTTATAAACATTTTTGTGGTGGGGTGCCTTGCGCTGTTTTTTTTTTTTTTTTTTTTGTTTTTGTCTCTGTGGGTATGTTGGAGTATGTTTATTGCATATGACGTTTTTAAACAAAACTCTTTAACCAGTGGCCGAGCGAATGCTCTGCGCTCATTTCTGACCATTTTCAATAATGTAAATTGTTACAGCAGATGCTAACGTTTCGTTACAGTAGCCTATTGCTGAAATAAACCCTGCATTATGTACATACACAATTTGTGTACTTTTTACTTTACAAAGAACAATTTGCATTTCTAAGAAATATTGAATTTGTGTTTTGAATGCATGTATGTAGTAATGGGTGAATATATTCTCACTTCACCCATGTGCTTGTTAATTAAACCTGACTGCACTGTTAAACCTGTTTTGCTCTGTGTTTGTGTACAGACCTCTTCACCCGAGGAATAGACATCCAAGCTGTGAATGTGGTAATCAACTTTGATTTCCCCAAACTTGCAGAGACGTACCTTCATCGCATTGGCCGCTCTGGTGTGTAACCTCCATCTCCACATTTTGTGTCTGTTTCATACAAATCCTGTCCGTTCATGACATTTTCTGATTCTGGCCAGCGAGCACAGTGACTGAGTGTTGCTAGGGTGGGTTAAGTCAGTAGGTCTATTTTTCATGTTCATTAGTATTTGATTCTAATGGTCAGAAGATTGTTTTTGGTGACTGACCAACTTAATGCTCAAGGAAGAAATCCTGCAACTAGTACAAGATTGCATTTTCAAAAGGAAAAATTGTTTGGTTGGAACAAACTGAAGGGTTCCCCCTCCCCCACTGATTCTCTCCATGCTCAGGACGCTTTGGACACTTGGGTCTGGCCATTAACCTGATCACTTACGACGACCGCTTCAACCTGAAGGGCATTGAGGGGCAGCTGCGGACAGAGATTATGCCCATCCCAGGCAGCATTGACAAGAGCCTCTATGTTGCAGAGTATCAGAGCGAAAGTGGGGAGGAGCCCAAGCTGTGAGCTAGGTGGCTGGTAAGGGAACTGGCAGCATGCGCTATCAAATCACATCTAGACATGTTTCATGTCTGCAGACATTATGGTCCTTAAGCGCCTGGGTTGCCCACCACTGAATGGTGGTCCAAATATATATTCTGCTTGATGCCATTCAAAATCCACCCTTTCTTGAGTGTAATGGGCTTCAGTGTGTTCATGTTTGTTTGTTTGTGTTGTATACCCACAGGGTCATTTTTTAATTACATTTTTTTCTTCTCCCTTTCAGGACATTGCTCACACTTTATTGCCCTAACATTAAAACCCCACCTCTACCCCTTTTAGCTTT
This sequence comes from Hiodon alosoides, assembly GCA_025775065.1. Classification (NCBI taxonomy): domain Eukaryota; kingdom Metazoa; phylum Chordata; class Actinopteri; order Hiodontiformes; family Hiodontidae; genus Hiodon; species Hiodon alosoides. The sequence goes on along the minus strand of JAOYSI010074262.1, from coordinate 13,017 downwards.
TTGGAAAGTTATACTCTGAAAGGTACTGTCATCTGTCGTCCATTTGTAACCAGCGAAAGTAAGGCATGTGTAAAGGCTTATTACATTTTTTGGAGGTAACATGGATGCCAGGCTGTGCCCTTGCATCCTGAACACTTTTGTGGAGGAGCAAGGTGTCCACCGTTTATCAATGGAGAGAACTCATCCTCTGCACTGCCTCCCCTTTTTGTGTCTTTTCAAAGCCAGCAAGAAACCACCTCCCCAGTTTTTTTTTTTCTCTCTCGAGGCTTTGTGTTCTGATTTGATTTTGAGGCTTTTAGCTGTCTATCAAGTGCCTTAAGTAGCAACTGCACTAATTTAAAGTAATAATTTCTTGACCTTGTTTAACTTGTCCTGATCTCGGATTTCAGGATTTGTGTTCCTGAAGTTGTTGCACTTCCCCCTTTAAGTACAATTGTGTCTGGTTAACTTCATTTCTACTTTATGGCAAGATTCTGGAGAAAAGGAGATGCAAGCTGGCTTTGTTGCACATAGCTGGCAATGCAATTCAACAGATTCCAGAAGTCTGCAGCTCTTCGTTTGGTTTCTTCTCATGGAACCCTTAAAGACCCGACATTTCCTCCTAACACTAATGGACAAATGGAATTCTTGGGAGCTACGTTTGAAGAATTTCTACCTTGGAGGCGAGGGACACCAGTCGTATGGTTACCCTTTTGCAAGATGTGCCATAGCGACTGTTATTTGGCACCACTTAAATTTGTAAATATTATTATTTTTTTTATTTTTTTTTTAAGATTGTAAAAATGATTGTGAAAAGGCTGGTTATTGTAAATACAATGAGTGTAGCACCCAGGAGGTTGAAGATTGTCAACACTTGTGGATTTTTTGTTGTGGCTTTTTTTACTTCGACTAAAGTCTAACGATGCCTTACAGGACTCCAGACTGATTTAGTGGGCTCTATTTTAGAAGCAGATTAAAATGCATTAAAATTGACAGTTGAATAAGGACATGTTGTCTCGCTTGTAACTCATGAATTGATGTAAAACTGCTGTGGTGCTAAAACGATCACCGTGGATTCATGGCAGGTCTTTTGGCATTTTATAAGTTTACACATTTTAGAATGGACAGGCAGTTATTTTGACCTTTCATTGAGTAATTAGTGTAGACTTTCTCCTATTCCTCAAAGCTAAGCATAAGCATGAAAGATGAAACACTTAAGATTCCTCTTTGAAGGGTTTTTTTTTATTTTTATTTTTTTAATTTTTTTTTTTTTTGGGGAGAACTAACGTCTTAAATGTATGGTAGTCCATAACATGGTCAACTGGGTAATATCTAAATTCTTTAAAATTAGTGTTTCCTCCCCCCCCCCCCCTCGATCCCAGTTTTTTTTTTTTTTTATTCTTCTGCCGTTGTTAATGCTTACAAAAGGTGCCTCACTCAGTTATGGTAAGTTGGACAGTGTTTGGATTGAACCGATTTTCATAAATGTTTCATACAAGCTGTACTTGGTGCATTGTAAGTCTGCTAGTCCATTTTTATCGGGTTTTCCAAACGGTGCGCTGCAGAAGATATAACAGAGAACCCTTTGCAGTTTGAGCTGTGAAAGTAAACTAGAGAAATGTGAACAGGCGACGACGCTGTTAGTGCTGCACTTTTTGGGTTTGGGGTATGTTCCACTAGGTATTTGAAAAACGATTAAGTATGAATGTTTTTATTTTTTATTTTTTGGCCCCCCATGTAACTTAGTGTTGTACGCCTGGGCTGGAGGACAGGATGCTGAATGGTTGAAATTAGCTCAGAAATGTATTTATGGACCTGGTGAAATGGGGCTCGGTTGGGGATTAAAATGTGGTATTAATGTTGTTCTCGCTCTCCTCTGGCTTCTGTTTTGAAACCTAACTTCTCAATCGTGTTGACACTGGGTAGCTTTGGGTGGAGTCGCCTTATTAATGGCTGCGGGCAGGTGCTCTTTTATATTTGGTGCAGAGCACCAAGGGATGCCATCATCTACTCTTCAAAATCCTACATTCACTCCAGTGTTCTACCAGAGCCTTTTCCTGCCAGACTTTGCTTTTTGGTAAAATGAATAACCCAGTGCTTGTTTTTGGCCTTAGAAAAGCAACGGCCGGCATCCCTTGGTGGACACTGCTAGCCTCTGTTCTTTAAATATTCAGTAGACCTGTTTTGAGTCTCCAAGTAGGATATATTTTAATGAGGGGGTTGGGGGTGAAGTTAATTTAGCTGTTTTGTGTGGCTCAACATTTTAGAATGGGGGTCATCACGGTAGTTTTGGTAGTTGCCTTTTAGTTCATTTCACCAACATGAAGTGTTGCATGCAGGCTGGAAGTGATTAGATTCCTGGAATCTGCTACCTGTTTTCTGCGTCCACCTGAAGTAGCTACATCTGTCACTTCATTTAGTGGAGCGTGATGGGGGAGCTTCTTACTTGTGATGTGTTCTCTATGTGTGTTACTTTGTGCTGGACCTAGGGCATCAACCAGACATCTAATTCTTCTACATGGGTCAGAAGAGGGGGTTTGCTGCCATCATGCCTCCATTAAAGAATTGGCTGACTTGTGATGTGATGGAAATTGGCAAATTCCTGGTATTAATGCATCTATCCCCCTCCCTTGGGTGTTCTGTTTCGGGGGCAGGTTTAAGTACAGTGGAATTTAATTGGTTTGGTGAAAATGTCTTAAACTAATCAAATGTTAATTTGGATATTTACACACTGTTAATTTACTAAAAAATAAAAAGCTGTATAAAAGTTAATTTAAGTTCTTGAAAACAAAGCCAACAAAATTGTTTTAATTTTTAATTGAAATTTTTTTTTTTTTTTTGGACTTCAATTGCTCAATGAAGCTTATTTTAAGGAATGTTATACTGTTTGGGGAAAATGTGTACTGTGGTATATCTGAAGTTATGTTTCTGTTATGAAATAAACTCACTGGAATTCTACTGTTTGCAGCTTTGTTTTTGCTAATGGGTGACTTGACCATCTAATCTAGTTTTTCGGTTGTTAATGGCAAAATTCAAAGCTTTAAACCAGTCACATTGGCTAATTTCCTGATTTTGAACTTTCCACATGGAAACTAATTTAAATATGTTCGGTATGTAGAAATTTAATTAGTTATTTTCTAGTGTGTACGTTCGAAGGGTACCCTATCCTGGTCCTCCCTATCTTTGTGAAACTGCAGGAACCAGGGTTCATCAGACCAGGTAATGTTTGTCCAGTATTTGCGTTCCGTAGCCCAAGGGTGGCCCTCTGCTGTTTTACCCCATCCTTGACAAGGTACGACAAGTTGTGCGCCCCGTTATGACAGAAGCCAGTCTGTAACTCTTGCCGAAGCGCATCAGCCTCTAATGGGTCCACTAGGTGTGCAGTCAAGTTTCTGGAGATCAAGGACGGATGGTATCTGCAGAGAAATGGTAGATGGTAGATGTTCGGTATGGTAGAAATGATAGACATTGTTCAAACCTTGTAACATGGATGCATGCTACTATTCAGTTGATTTGCTTGCTATTCTAGGGGTTTCCAATTATGGTCCTGGAGCCTCTTTGTGTTTCGTTTCTCTTCTAGCTCTCGCACTTAAACTAATTATTGCCTTAATGGAAGATGGGAGCACCTCCAAGACCAGGATTGTGAATTCCTTAGCCGTCCAATTTCTCGCCAAGACTGCCAGTGATGGGTTCTCGTTCAAATTCAGATGCTTTGCTTTTCTACTGCAGTCTGTATTCCGAATCTAAGCAACTTGGCTCCTTGTCCTTATACTGCCTGTTGTCTGGTCTACCTTCTTATGCTAGCTGACCACTAGGACTCAAATGGCTGTGGGTGGCTGTCAAATCCCTATGGGTCTTTTTTTTTTTTTTTTTCCCCCCCATCCCAAACACAGCTCATCTTGAAACTCGGGTCAGTGGAACGGTTCCCCTTTATTTTCTGGCAAATATCAAACCTGTTCCTCTTGGGCCTTTATCCTTAACAATGCACCATGCTCCCCATCATTACTTGAGTTGACATTATTTTGTCAATAAATAATTGATAAATCTGTATTAGAGGATTGGCTAAATCCTTTGTTTTTCAATGTGCCTGACCATGCTTAGTCGGCCATTATTGCTGACAGTATTATTGTTCAGATGGCAGGACTACTTTGAGTGCTGTTTGGCATTAAGTGGGAAATGGCCACATTCAAATTAGGTGAGCAAATCCCTGCCTAAGATTTTAGTTTCCCATTCTCTCTACTTCTGGTAGAGGGCCGTGTACGTTAGCATCTGATGTACAGTAAAAGATGCCGACTTTTTAGAACATGACATCCAGTTCTCCTGTAGAGTCAGTCACAAATGTAGCATATCTAGAGCATCACGTGGCCTGTGGAGTCCCTCAGGGAAGGCACTTCCCCAGAGCACTCTACTCACTCTTCTAAATGGAGAAAACAAATCAGCTCTGTATGCTTTTCCTTTCAGAGGTGGGTCCTAAAATCCTGAGCAATTCAGTCTCAACGGGGAGTTTATACACCAGTGATGATGACGATGAATTTGAAATAATGTCTGCATCAAACCTGGTTCATGAACTTTCATTTCAATGTTATTCATGTGTTTATTCATTCATTCTTTGCTGTTAGGTATGTTCTATCACAATATTAATGTGTCCCTCCCAATTGGTTCCTTCATGCACTTGTATTGGGAATTCCAAAATGTTTAGTTTTGGAACATGGTGTTGTCTGCATTGTCCAGTATCTTGCATAAGGTCCTATGTTGACCCAGAGTACTACTTTTGAATGACATAATGCACCTTGACATTCAATTTCTTCTGAGAAGTTTACCTTCCTACATTTCCACCTCGATAGGTTTGCTCTACAACCTCTAAATTGTAATGGATGCACACAGTTTTTCTGATGTGTGACAGCACTGGGAAATTGGTAAGTCCAAAACACTCACCTGCCAGCATCCATTAATAAGGCGACTCCACCCAAAGCAACCCAGTATCAACCAAGTGTCAACACCAAGCTAGGTTTCAAAACGGAAGCCAGAGGAGAGCGAGAACAACATTAATGCCACATTTTAATCCCCACCCGAGCCCCATTTCACCAGGTCCATAAATACATTTCTGAGCTCATTTCAACCATTCAGCATCCTGTCCTCCAGCCCAGACGTACAACACTAAGTTACATGGCGGGCTAAAAAAAAAAAAAAAAAAGTATAACATTCATACTTGGTCATTTCTCAAATACCCATTGGAACATACCCCAATCCCAAAAAGTGCAGCACTAACAACGTCATCGCCTGTACATTTTTTTAAAACCATATTTACTTTTTAATGATTAAAGAAAATGAACCTTTAGAATGTTTACCTATGCGTATTTGCAATGGGTATCCCTGTTGGCACAATCATGCCTTGGCATTTATAATGAGTCTGTCAATGTGAAGTGATATATATTTTTTATACTCTACCCTTTATGCCAGACTCCATTATGTTTGTCTTGAGCACAAATGTATTGTGTGTTATGTAAAAGCTTGTGATAGATTTCCACTTGACTGCAAAGTTAGATAACTTCCATAGGAAGCTAAAAGAATTTTAAAGAATTTCAAAATTACTGTCCGGTTCCTGTCTTTTAAAGTTTATGGCTGCTCCACAGTGATGTTTGGTGTGGGCGACTTTTTCCAAATACAGTTTCCCAATACAGTATTTTTTTCCCTGCTTGGGGCAGTGCTTGTCATTAACTATGAATAAGAATTATAGATGAGCTATTCCTTATTTTTTTTAGGACCCTACACTGAACATTTTCAGTCACATCACGAAAGTCTGAGTGACGTGAATACAACGCTCCCTCAGTGTCCTGCTCCCTGATTGAGCTGTGATTGGCGGACTGAGAGCCTAATTCCCTCGATTGAAACGGTCAAGGCTCTGGTGGACGATTGAGATTTTGTGCTTGCACACAATTTAACCGGACTATACCACACTTGAACTGAACTAACCGCCACTCGACCAACTGTGCACCTTTTTTTTTTTTTTTTGTCATGGTAACAAATTTACAAATGGTAACTTCGGTTGAGCAGCGGTTGCAAAAGGTTCAATTGTTGTTAAATACTTTTGGAAGTTTGGGGCGTTTTAGTCAGCAATTGAATTAAAAATTTAATTAAATCAGTGATCCTGGGGGAGCAGGATTTAAACCACAGACCTCAGACAAATTAACCGACTCATTTAGCTTGATATGCTATCTAGGGACATCTGACTCAAAACTATCAGAATTTACTTTGACCTGATAGTGATAGTGGTTATGAAAGCCATATTTAAATCGGGAACACTGCTTCCTCCTATTCTAAAAAGAAAATGGTCCAGCCTTTTCGACATCCAGGGTGAATCCCAGACCTCAGACACACCTATCCACTCGTTTAGCTTGACATGCCATATAGGCAGTCCAAATTGAGGTCTATCAGAATTAATGTTGACCTGATAGTCTCATTACTGGTAACAAAAGCCATATTGAATTTTGGGAACTCTGCGATTAGCTGATCCCACAGTGGCGAAAGGGTTACTAGTTGCGCTTTGGTTTTAGCGGTTTTTGATTTGAGTCCCTGGGTCCCTAAATCGAACCAACTTTTCCGTATATTAGTTGTTTTAGTCGGTAATTGAATGAAAAAAAACTAGTTCAGCCTTTTCGATATCTAGGCTGGATTTGAATCTCAGCTACCAACCTGTTTAGCTTGATGTGCCATCTAGAGAATCTTAGCTGTACTCTATCAGAATTAATGTTGACCTGATCATCCTATTAGTGGTTACGAACGCCATATTGAAATCGGGAACTCTGGAATTAGCCGATCCCACAGTGACGAAGGGTTTAGGAGTTGCTCTTTTTGTCAGTGGTTTGTGGTTCAAGTCCCTGGATCGCTAAATTATATCGTCTTTTGCGTATATTAGTTATTTTAGTCAGTAATTGAATGAAAAAAAAACTAGTTGACCTGATAGTCCCAGTAGTGGTTCTGAACGTCATATTGAAATCAGGAACATTGCTTCCAGCTATCCTACAGTGGCAAAGGGGTTACTAGTTTAGGGTTACTAGTACTAGCTTTGGTTTTAGAAGTTTGTGGCTTAATGTGCCATCTAGGAAGACAAGGCTACAATCTATCAGAATTAATGTTGACCCGATAGTCCCATTTGTGGTAACTAGTGGTAAGCCATATTGAAATCGGTTGGCGTCCTTCCATAAACGCAGTTTTTCAGGTATGTCTGATCAAAAGCAGTTTGCCCTGTTGTTGCTGAGTGTTCTGATGTTTAGTGTTGATCCACAAGAAGGCAGCAAAGCTCTTTGGCATGGTTCTTTTCTGTTTCCCTGCTACATCACTGCGTGTCAGCAGTCCTGGAAGTCTGAGAGGGTTATAAGTCTCTCTCACTTGGTATCCAGACTGACCTCTGCATCCTGTGGCCCGCAGGCAATACTTACCCACTTTAATGGTATATAGCGTTTGAATTGGCTGAAGTGTACATGTGCCAACTCGCCAAACGTTGTATTTCACCAGACGTATTATTCCTATCTTCGGTCTGGTTCCAGCTTTTAGGGTAGTTGATCGCTGTGCTTAGTTATTTAAAAAGTTCTTTGAAACCAGGCCTGACATTCTCCAATAGAATTCTGATACAGATGGTTATGCGTCCAGGTCCTGATGCAGTAAATTATACCATAACCATGACACAACCCCCACCTTGCTTCGCCTTTGAGGATGTTCTTACTGTGGTATGCAGGGTTTGGTTTTCGCCAGACCTAACAAGGCTCAGGTTAAGCAGAAATTTACACTTTGGACTCATTTGTCAATAGGCTATTACTCCAGAACTTGATCATCCTGGTACTTTTTGGGAAAATTGAAGATTCGCTATTGTCCCAACTGTTTCACACCTGAAAAATGTATGTTTGATTTCCTTACCCCAACAAAACAAAGAACTAAACTTGTATTTTCCTCATCTTCCCCTTTTGACTCCCACTGTACACTAAGTGTCTGTCTGACTCTGGGGATGAAGGAAGAGCGACCATATGATGGAGCTGTGTCAGGGTGGGAGTGGGCGTGTTGGGGAAGGGTAAGGGTAGAGAATTACATTCCTTGCTCCTGCACAGACGGCGAGCAGACTCCTAGGGGGGCAAACTCATGGTAGCGGGAAAAGGGGGGGAGGGAGCACCTGTGTGACAGGATACATAAAAAAGCACCTCTTGGAGGGAAGCATCTTTACCATTAATTGTCCCGAAACAGTCTCTCAGGTTCATCAGGAAGAAAAATGACAGGGAAGGGAGGAGGAGAAAACTGAAAGGAACATCAAGCAGGGTCTTGAAGAATAGAGTAATGGATTCGGGATTCAACCGAACAAAAGATTTGTGAAGGGAGTAAGAGAAATTCAGATACAAGCGTGCAATATCTGTCCTGGTCCGCAAACAATGCAAGATGATGTCTGAATTTCTTCTCCAATAATGGACGGCGTTTACCTGATTCTCTATGCATTTTCTTATTTTTAACGCTCAATTAATACTTTTTAGGAATTGTTTTGCTCCCGTGAGACGAAACAAAAAATATTTGCTTAGAGACATTCACTTAGATCTGTTAAAGGATTGTGTTTGTCGTTTTGACGATTCCCTCTAGCTTTTGATATAGTCGGTGTGCATCCAATAATTATGGTTTTACAGAGCATTATAAATCTACAGTGATGTTCTCTGAAAAGCTTTTTCATTTTAAGGACAACAAGGTCATGGCTTGCTTTGCATTTCATGCTGCGACCACACCCTGGGGGCTCTCGATGTGTCTGATCTCCTGATGGATGAGATTCTCTAAAAGCCCAGCTGCCGGTCTCTCTGAAACTCCACAAAGAGCCTTGCTGTGCGTTCAGTCTTGCTTTAATTCGGCTGTTTTTTCCTTCATTTAAACAACTACAGTCAAAGTGGTTGGCTAAGTAAATGGCAATTTTTATTTTCACCCTAGAAAGGGAACCTGTATTTTTAAGCATTTGCAACCTTTTTTTTTATTTTTATTAAATTTTTCTTCATAGCTGTGGTGATTATCTGTCAGAGGTTTTATTGTTGGTGGGGACACCATCATAATAGTCTAAACCTTGGCCACGTTTTTGATATCTTAATGAGGGTATAATACATGCCCCGATGCATGGAGAGGTAGCCCTTTCTTTAAGACCTATTCTCAAGAGGAGAATATGTTGTTGCTGGGGCTTTTTACAGCCTTGTAAACAGGGTGGAATCCTTGGTCTTCTTCTAGCACCCCCTACCTTCTCAGAGTTCCTTGCGCTAGGTGGAGTTTACCGCGGATCCAAAATGAACAGTAAAGTGCTGCGCTGTCTCTGGCCCAAAGTGGCTGTAGAACTAACGAATTGCAAACAGTCAATATAGAGTTTGTGTTCTGTGAGAAGTTGACATCGATGAAGCCAGGCAGATTCACATTTGTATCTACAATAACATTTGTATCCACGCTACGTCCTCGTCCCCAGTGTCCCTTCTGAGACCGTGTAATGGTAACACAGGCTCCCAGCTGAAATGTTCAGACTGATCTCTCAAACTCAATTTACAATTTATCTCCTGCCGTGCCCGATAGGAAGGTCGGGGGAATGGAAATGCCGGGGCCAAGCAAGCTGCACGGGTTTGATTGGTTAAGGCTCGGCTTCCCCGACATCGTCTTTGTAGGCGCATCACCCGAGGGTCGAGCAGCAATGCGTGAGAGGAACCTCTGCTGGCTCACTTTGATGGTTCAAGCGGCAGAAGGGTGTTGGTGCGCGGGTGTTTCTGCAGGGATGTGGCGGGTCCCTGGGTTTCCAGCAGGGGGGTGCTGGAAGGCGGCGGCTGTGTTGACAGCTCTGTGGCATCCTCAGGGAACACGCAGGGTGGCGTTGGCATCTTGTTCCACAGGCTACAGAAATACAGGCATGACAGCAGGAGGGGAAGATTCAATCACAGGCTGTCATGTATTTACAAAAAATTCTCATATTGAACTCTCTTTAGTCTTGCATAATGAAGACAAAACTGGGATTCTGTGGTTCACATCTAAAACCTTCTGACTAGTCGTATTCTTCCTTATGCCACAAGTGCCTCTTAGTGAACAAGCTAATAGTTTTGTCCTCTCCTCCATCTGAGAAAGAGGTTGTACCAAGGGCTACACATATCTTAGTATGTGGGTCGCTGCTGATTAAAAGCAGAAATTGTTGTGAGTTCCTGTTTTAGGTTGAATTTTAGGGAAAAGGTGGATGTGGTGTGGTGTGGTTTTATTTTTTAAATAGGCCACTGGCAAATGCACGTTAAGTTAGCCCATAAATTCCTACCTTGTTTCACTCATTTCTAAGATCGCTACAATACCAAGTATTACCCTTATTTGTATGACATGAGAATAATTTTGCATGCTCTGCCTACAATGGTGATAATTCTAGTTTTTAAACTCCTCACGGATTTCTCAGTATTCTACGCACTAACTGGTCTCAGTTTCCAGACGGGGGGAGGTGCATTCCCTTTGGTTTGCCTAGTCTGTTTATTTCTGCATGCAGAGCGTTCTCTGGTTTGGCTTAGAGTCACTTAGGATTAGGGTCTCTCCATGTCAGCCCTCCCCAGAAGTCAGAAGTTCCCTGTCAGTTCTTCCTGCCAGCGTTCCCTCAAGGCTCTTTGTAAATTAGCTTCAGAGAAGGTGAAGCTGTGTTGTTTGTTGCCGCATCAGCAATGCTTTCTTTTTAAAGTCATTTCTGATCCAAGCCACTTGTTTTAGGAGTCTTGAGCATGGCACAAAGAGTGATAACGTAAATCCGCCTTCAGTTAAATGCCAGCAGAAAGTAGACTTTTGTTTTTCAGGAGTTGCAGGTTTATGTGATATCAAGAAAATGTTATCAAATGCCATACATTACTTCAAGATAGGCATCAAAGATAGTATGTAGAAGCCTTGATCATTGTTCAATCAAGCAGCTGACCATGCCTGTGTTTAATTAAGTTTAGTTCTTATTGACATGGGTTCTGTCTTGTTTTGTGTAAAAAACCAACAATCATTTTTACTAAAAGTAAATAAGGGCAAAATGTGGAAGGATAACCACATTTGAAAATACTGACAGGGCTAGGAACCTAATTATTTATATTGAACCTTGGTTCAATATTGGTTCTGTGGACTTGAGAGGAATGGTGAGAGGTACTTGAGACACAGACTAAGTAAGGTAAAAGATCGGGCCCATTATCTTTACCCAAAGGAACCTGAGAACTGGGAGACCAGTTTTCAATAAATCTATTCCTTGTAATTTCCAAAAGCCATTAGTGAACAGAAACATGATTATTGTTGTTCCAAGTACGGTGAAACATGCACACATGCCCACTACCACGTTTCATGGTTATACCTAACAGCCAAGGCATCTGGGGGATAGTAATTCTTGCCCGAGTCCTAGTTACAAGTTGAAACTACCCACTCAAGCTATTTCATTAAATATTCCAAACTCATACTCTCTTCATGTTGTGCGTGTGTGTGTGTGTGTGTGTGTGTGTGTGTGTGTGTGTCTCATAGAAAGTGTTTCATAAATATAAACACCTGCAAGGTTTTCCTTTCTTTACCGACATTTTAGAGGTCATTACCTTTTTCTCCCTCTTGCCAGTTTGTATGACATTCTGCCACCGTAATGGGGGAGTTGGATCAGACCAAAGTCTGCCTTCAGACATTCAGAATTTCAGCTCCCGTAGCTGATGTTTCAAATGCTCCATGGAACAACTCTCCTCTGACATTACACTTAAAGTATATAATGTTAGTATCTACACTCATGTACTATATAAAATATCCAACAAATTTAAACACGTGAAAGAATAAATTACCTAGTTTGGCTTAAAAGTGGTGGGAATGTGCAGAAAATAATGATTCAGGGGGACACAGACAAGGGCTAACAAGTGAGAGTTGATGTAATGGAAATCGCTGAAGTCCCTGTTAATGGACTTGTCAATCTATGTGAGTTCTCTCTCCGTGGAGGGACCCTATAGAAGAAGGAAAAAACCTGCTGCGTTATGTCCGCTGGGACGGCTGCTGCTTAGTGTAGGATCTCAAGAGGCCTAACAGTCTGTAACTTTTGTGTTTCGCTTTTGGGTGTCAGGTGGGTGAGTATGATGTAGTATACAGTACAATATGTATGTTGTACATAAGCTGCAGTCTGATAGAATAAGAATGATAGAATGATAGAATAAGAATAAACGGAGAAATTGTTATGTAAAAAAAACGTGGACAATGGTATAAAAATAATTAACAGGCATTTCGAGCAACGACTGTTCTTCAGCTTTCATTAGTATCCATGTTTTTTGTGTACATTATTTGTCTTTTTTATTTCTTTCTTATATAATGAATTTCAGCCAGCTGGAACATGTGTGTGTGTGTGTGTGTGTGTGTGTGTTGTATACGAAGCACCTACCAAGCAAAAAGGTTTTTATTTAGTTTTCATTGCTTTTTTAAACACCTCCCTGGGTCTGTATATGTGTTAAGTTTGATTTTGAGAAAGAATCGATGATCTGACGTAGCTTGTAAAACAAAGTCAAGAAAGGCTACTTTTAAGGCGATCCCTAAACAAAAAAATAGCTTTGGTGTTGTTGCGGTGTTGCTGCATTTCACCTATTAAGATGGACTTCCATATTTTTAAGCACATCTGCTCAGCAAAAGTGATGAAATCGCGAATGAGCCAAGAAAGTGTCAGACCAAACTGCCCTGTAGTCCTGACGCACAAAAGAGCTCAATAGCTCTCTGCTGCATACTGAACAGCACTTGGTCCTCTAGTGCTCTTTGCCGACCCAGAAGCCAAATAATTAGATACCTACACAAAGCATTCTAATGGGGCTGGCCGTCGTCTTCTGCGACATTACTTCTGACACTTCCTCCAAACATTATGCTGTTTTCGCACGTTGCCAGGTGTAAATGTCAGCCATCAGTTTAGCTAAAGCAATCTACCCAGAAAAATGCCACAGAAAAAAAGCAAAATGGGGTACATATATATACAGCGGGTGAAATAAGTATTGAACACGTCACCATTTTTCTCAGTAAATATATTTCCAAAGGTGCTAT
>JAOYSI010074261.1:0-18762 GCA_025775065.1 Hiodon alosoides | reverse complement strand
AACCACAACACCAACCACACTACAACAAAACATCAACCCTCACCCACACCCCCCCCCCCCCCCGCCGCGCCTCCCCCCCCCCCCCCCCCCCAAAATGTCAGCTAGCAAACTACTAGTTTCTTTACCATTGTTCATGAAAAATCCTCCCCAATATTAAATAAAACCCGAATACTATGTATCCATATTCGTTGAGGGTCTGGTAGCATAGATAAGGCAGGGCTCGATAGGGTACAACAGGGCTTCTCGTGCCCATCTTTTACATTAGGCTAGTTCAACATCTCGTCTCGTAATACAGACGCAGTAAAAACGACTGTCGGCTGGTATAATTACAAAATACAAAAAAAAAAAAACTATTGAAGCACAGTGTGTACTTACACATGTATGGCAGTATTGGTAATTAAGGGCAAGCGCAGTTGAAGCAGTATTCCAATATTTTTCCTTCCCCCTTTGCCCCTCTCTCTCCAAATGGTTCTGTCTATCTCAGTCACTATCAGTCTATCAGCCTTTCTGTCTCCCCTCGCACATCCTGCTGCTCCCGAAGCCTCAACTCGCGCTCACTACAATAACAAAAGAAAGAGACATGCGCGTGAGTGTCTCACTGCACTCAGCCAATCGCGGCGCCCGTCTCATCGGGAAAGCGGCTCTTAGCCAACAATGACGCGGCTCTCACTGCTAGCCACGGGGCTGAGGTCTGTCTGGGTCGTATGGAGATTGACAGGTCGGCGCGGCTGTTTTTTCAAGGTGGCGCCGCCGAGATTACTCAGCCCCCTATTTCTCTACCCCCACTCGTCTGTCCTCCTCTTCTACTGTTGACTGAAATGTGACGACAGCTCGATCTTGGGGGATCCTTGTATCCCCATTTTTTTTAACCGTTTCCTCTCTGAATTTGTCACATACGAGTATGAGACGATTGTTGAAAAATTTATAAATGCGCGCAAAAAATTTAATTAGACAAAAAGCTGAAATAATTTGCTTTGTGAGATGTTTAGATGTGTCAGGTTAATATTTGTCAAACGTTGGAAGATACTTGTCGAGATGAGAACAGATAACTTAAATCTGTCATCTGGTTTGAAACTTATTTTCTAAGTAATTATCACAGATTTGAAATGGCAACAGATGAGGTCTGTTGCCATTTAAAATATTCCAATGTTGAATTATATGTTCTTGTTCCGAATTGCAACAGAATGTGAGTTGTGTTGTTAGACACAAGCTGATTTGCTGTGGCCATACTGTTTTACAAGACAAGATGAGAAATCAGTCAGGGATAGTTCAACCCATCACAGAGAGTTTAGGACAAGAGTTGCATACAGGTTACATAACATAACTTAAGCCCAATCAACCTAATCTGACAAATTAACATCAAAAAAAGATTTATCAGCGACTGTGAAGTCAATTATAAAAATTATTCTCATCAATGTGGAAAACACAGTCGAAATTTACTTCTTTTTCTGTAATTGAATAATTGGGTTATAATATTACTAAGAGCACATCGTGTTCAGCTACCCCCGAAAAAATTCCACACCAAACCTAGCCCAATGCATACTCATTCCAGGGCAGTTTGGAATGTCTTTCCAATGATTAAAAAAATTAGTTCCACATCCAAGTATAACACTAGAGAATGATGCAATGACTCCAAGAGTGGGTTCTAAAACTTTCTTCATGACTTCATGAGCTACTAAATACAGTAAAACTCAGACTTTAAGAGTACCCTGTAGTTAACACTGCCATGCTGAGCTGGGCTTGTACTGACACTGGTCTGAAAAACCATACAAAATACGCATTTCACTCACACAGTACCCTTAAAGCATAATTTAATCAAATCCCATCTTGTGCCATTTAGATTCAGTACACATGCAGATTTACACTTTACTCAAAAACTGGTGCGTGTTTAATACATTTTTGCGAATGCAAATTAAACTTCCTAAAAATATAGGACTAGTTTTGCAAGTGGGATCAAGGCCTCACACACTTCTGAATACTGGGTAAATATTATCTGTTATATCCCCATCGTGAGTTTCATTTAAATGCACCTCATTCCTTATTCAAGATCAGAAAAATGCTTCCCGAGGGCCCATTTAGCAATTCCAATGGCTGACAATTAGAAGTGCAAAAACAGAAAAGTTATTTTGTGTCTAAAACACAAAATGGAAGATCTGAATGAATCTGTAATTGAGCAACACTAGTGCCAGTAACCTGAGAGTGACTTTGACCTAGCTATATTAGAACGCTTCAGACAAGAATTTAAACTATACTAGTTCCATTTGTTAAAATGGACAACAGCTGCCATTTATTGTTTGGTAAATACATACAAAGATTTTAAAATGTGCTATCGTTAACAAAAACGATTGGATCACAGCTAGAAATAACTATACAATAACTATAAATTAGCCATAATGAGAAGAATGGTTCTCCAATAACTACACACATTAGTCTCAAAAAATTTATTCCGACCCATGATACATTTTTACAAGAAGATTATTATATGAGAAATACAAATACCCAACCCATGACTTTCAGTTTTAGTTTAGGTTTACCTTTTGCATAATCTTGAAATAAAATTCAGGAATGAAGTACACACACACCTTATTGATGAATAAATTATTCCATCTCCTTCAGATTTATTCACAGTCATGAAGCTTTTTCTTTAGGTAGACTAGCAAATGTTTTTTACAACTGGAGTCGCATGGTGGTCGGTCTAAAAAAATAAAAATAAAAAAAACTTTACATCATCAATTTACTGGTTTTGAGAACGAACATTAGTTACAGCCAAAAATTAAACATTATCCTAAATCTTGTACCTACCGGATTTCATTATGGCAAAATTAAAATAAACTAGAGCTTTATGGGGAAAATATTGTGTTATATATATAGCCTTGTGGATATTTGAAGAGAAAAAAGACAAGGGTTTAATTCTTCTGGTTGATTTTATATTTTTTCCTTATAAGTAAATAACTTCAATTTAAGCCTGTTATAAAATAAAGTACACAAGTTAGCACTTAAAGGAAAATTTTAAAAATTTCATGCAAGATAAGAGATATCTAAAAACCTAATTCTGTACTTCAAACATAGCAGTCGAAGGAAAACAAAACCTACAAACTCAACGGTTAGCGCGCAGCCTTGCCTGTCCTTGAGTTTGAGCAGAAACCATCACGACAACTCAAAGCAGAACAGCCCCTCCTTGTGGCCATAGATTGAAATAAAACCTTTGTGAATTTGCATATGATCATTCCTATAAGAAGAGAAATGGTGGCATGAATAAGTGCATCAAAACATGACATGCTTAACAAGCAGGCATCTCTTATCAATAAATCATTTATACATTACCCTATTGTAAAGCACCAGTGTTAATGTAGTTTTTCACCATGCAAGTGCAAATACCAAGATCCTCTGGCATGCTTAGCACCAAGGGATCGCATCAAACTGTGAACATTTCCAGAATTTAGTAGTGAGGTTATATTGCAGAGCTGCAATGAAAAAATTAAAGCTTTCTTGGAGTGTGCCAGGCACTGCATACAGTCGAGGGTGAAATGGGCGTTTCAACATAATGAAACATAGGAGATGGCTAGAGTATCAGCAAGACTGCAGAATCCCTGCAGTGTGCAGTACACATTGGTTCGAGTATGGCTCAAGGCTTGCTGGGCGATCGGGAGGTGAATGCAGACGTCTCCAGCATTGTCTTCCTACGTGCGGTCTCCTTGGCAACATTATGGTTGAGTCGTCGTAATCGTTCCTAAAGAAGTGACAGAAATACGGAAACGGTAATTTAACAGACAAATTAAGCAAGCAGCACACAGCACCATCCGTAGACCTGTCAAACTTTAGACCGGTGGGTCCAAATGATTTTTGCACACAATTCTACGATTAGGTTTCTTCCGTCATCCATGCCCATCGTATTTTAAATACCTTTGGTCCTCAAATTTCCCATCAGTTGCATTTCTACTGTAGTTCCCATAACTGATTATCCAATTTAGGGATAATTCATTGCACCAGGGCCTAACTTGGCAGACACTGAGTGACAGACGGGAATACCCCCGAAATTACACATCAGTCAATCGCAGGGCAGGAAATGACATAGCCAAAAAGGCCAATTGTGCAGCTGCCAATCCTATTCCGAAGAGCCATTTCCAGTCTCAGTCTAGTTGTGTCACCGTAAATCAACCCCCCCTCTTCGGGCAAACACAGACAAAAGCGCCATTTTGAAAGCACTATTGCAAAAGTCATAATTAAGCTCTCACAATTCTCAACATTATCTACCGGGGGGAATACTCTTGCTTATCTGTGATACAATCCACATCACCATAGGCAGGTTCAATTCAATAGTGATACCAGTTTCAATAGTGTATCATGATGTGATACAGTAACATCTACGGCCAAAGAGAAATTTCTGGAATCCAGGAAATTTCCGTTGTACATTTTTGTAAGTAACAAAGCAATTATATTGCTGTAATAAAACATGAAAGGGGAAAACAATTGACAGTGCTTACTTAGTCTGAGGCCAAACATATCTTAATTGTAGTTTGGCAACCTTAGATCAGTACACCAAAACCCAAAACGTCAACGGAAAGGCCTTCAGCAGCAGATTACAATTATATCTTTTTATTTTTATATAAATCTCCCCCCGACCACTGATCAGAGAAATCTCCCACCAAGATCTGTTTGAAATTATTATTCAGAACGCATATTTAAAAATGCATAAATGACCACATGATCACCAACCTGAGCATTCTGTAGTATATTGTTGACCAAGACCACCCTTCGCCTGGCATTTAGCAGCTTCTTTACATAAGGATCTAGGTCCAGAACCACCTTCTGGTGGTCATTGATCCTGCACAACTCTTGAGAGGAAAATTAAAGGAAATTTTTATTCATCACTTTTTGGCCCTCAAATAGATTTAGACTTTGAAATATGAGGTCAATGAATATCACACTTACCTGTGGCCAAATTATCAATATGTTCCCGCAGCTCCACCTGGCTTTCTCTAAAATAGCAAACAAAAACAAACCTTATCATCCTGAAAGCAATAAACACAGAGATTGGGAAACACTTCTGTATATTTAATGTGTGTAAATAAAAAGCTAACTTTTAGAATAAAAATGACCTTGGGTAAAGACGACAGGTAAGTAAATAAATTACCTAGCTTCGCGTTTTGTTTACCCTCTGATGCAAATTGGCTAGTTTGAGAGCAAGGGAGGTGTGTCAAACTCCAATCCTCACTTGCAGAATCTTCTGGGATTTCAGGTATTTCTCAAGCACCTTGCATACAATCTGAGCTAATATCTAATGGGTTGATACCCGAAAAGAAGAATACCATGCGTCTTGTGGGAACTGCATTTTTGACACCTCGACTAAATCGGATTCACTTAATACCAAATTATAAAAAACAATAGGTCTCAATACGTGCCCGGAAGTCTAATGCGTGTAAAAAAAATTCATTCCAGCCTAATCCTTCCTCGCTTAAACCTACACATTACTGGATTGAGATGACGCTGGTTTTTGCTGTTGGCAAAAGTGGCGCTCCGGAAAATAAGTTTACTTCCAAGAAAATTGTAAGACAAGGCGTTTCACAGAGTGATTGCGTTTATCAAGAAGTTTAATGGTGTACCCAAGTAGTGGTGTATTTATTTAAAAACAACGTCAAACGATATCAAACCACCAAAGATCTTGGTCCTGCATTTAAACTCCGTCCCAGGAAACGTTACTGAACGTAGGCGTTTTGATTACTTGTGCATAGTTAAACAAGTTTCTAACTATAGGGGATGTCAATGACATATAAGAAGTTGGACGTTAACTGTCTCCTCGGATGCCGAATCTTTTGAGGTAAAGCACGTGAATAATGTCACGAGACGGAATTAACTACTGGCCGATGAACTTGCACCAGTAGGTGTGCTCAACAGCGTAATAGAGGAAAAAATAAAAGGCTAGATTAAATATTTAAAACACAATCTCACCTCACAGAGTAGACATGCAAGTCGAGCTGTTGCACAGCCGGTTTTAGAAGGTCTAGCAATCCGTCCGCGATAGCGTCTTTCCCAGCTGGCGTTTCCACAACTGCTGCCGCGGCCATCTTTATTCTATTTTAGTCCCTTTATCCCTTGGGTCTTGTAGTTTTTTGGCTGCTTAGTACTTCCCCATAGATTTAGATGATATGTTAGTTGGAATTTATCTGCATTTTTTCAACGCTGAATGTCATCACATCTTCAACCACATTTTTTTTAAATACCCCGAGTAAACAAACAACTTTATATTACCTATTTTATATATTAAAGAATTATACAACATGGAATGCACACGTGAAGAAGTAACCCACCCTTTAGACTCAATAACTGGTTGCACCACCTTTAGCCGTTTTCAGACATTGCCTGTAGTTACTGATTAGTCTCTCATAAAGCTGGGGATGAATTTCCTCCACGCAGAACAGCTTAAACTATGAGATTTGTGGGTTTTCGCACATGGGCGGCTTCAGTTCCAGCTCATGGACCAGACCTGACATTCTCCTGTATAATAAATAGCAGAATTAATTGTTCCTTCAATGACGGCAAGTTCTCTAGTTCCTGATGCAGCCCCAAACCACAGAACTACCACAATGCTCGACTTTGGTTTTAACCAGACATAACAGAGCTCATTTAGGACCGTATGGCCCTGACTGTGGTACGGCACAGTCTCAGTACCGTGAAAATGACTTTCTAACCCTTTCCAGCATGATAGGTATCAACAACTTTTTAATTTTTTCAAATGGGATCTCTAGTTATCTTGGCATGAATTGCTTTCAGAACCTATGTGAAAACACCTTCACTTTGTTGGTAAGGGTCAAAGTTAATCAGATTTATGCTGGGCAAGGCTGGCCCAAATCGGGCATAGTTATTAAATAGCTGATCCTGATTAACCCTTGAAATGAGTTAAAATGCAGGGCTGGGCGGTAACTTTTCACACCTGAAGATTGCATGTTTGCTTACCTTGCACATAATAATGAAATGTCATGACTAATGAAAGAAGGACCAAACATTGGTGCCATTTTTTCACTTGGACTCTCTATCAATCAATTTACACGTTTTCATATTACAAAGATTCTTTATAAGCACAATACAATATTTTCCATGCATAAAAATATTGGCACGGAAAAACTCCCTAAACTAGTAGGAAAAAACCTTGAGAGGAACCCGGCAAATGGGGGAGTAAACATTAGGAGCTATATTAATGACAGAATCTATGTATTACTACAACCTACCAAAAGAAAAAAAATAGCTGATTGAGGTTTGGGGAAATACAAAGTTTCAAAGTCTTTATTAAAGACAGACTTATTAATATTCACTCTAAGACCAATATTAGTTTAACCAATTATACCAGTATACCAGTGGCGATCAATCTTCTTGTCTATTAAGAGCATAGCCATGCTTCCTTGAAACCCGAATTCTCCCGCTGCCTCCCCTACTCTGAGACTCCGCTTTGGACGCGTCGGGAAGTCTCGCGAGGTGTGAAGAGTCACTATTTATACGCTATATTCCGCCCATATTGCATGTCTTTGATGGCCACCATTTCGTGAGGAACCTGGAAATTTGGAAAGTGTAGATTTTGCTCGCCGAACAAGATTACTTAAGCAATTGGGTAGTTTAAGTTTATAGACAAAATATAAGTAGTTGTACACACAAAAAAAGAATTCTTAGAACGCGCCGAAGTCAACTGTTAACGTTGCAAGCCACACTACATATTGAGCACGCGACTTGACTTTTCTTCTAAAACAGACAAGGTAAGTTATTTTTTATTACTGAATGTACGTATATTTCGGTAGCGACAATGAACTGTAAATTTAGCGCTTTTGAAGCAAAATCTGTACATATCGGATTACTTATTTTCGAAATATTATGTGGCGACAACTTCTACATGATGCATTCCGTTTTAACGTTAACTGTTTTAGTTATTCCTAGTGTAAAGGACGACTTCTCCGACTTGATTTGTATATTGAATGTAAATGTAAAAAATGTTGTCCCTTAGTATTGTGTCGTTACTATTTATGTGATGTAGCGTAGTAACGTCCTGTGATTAATCATGTCAGCCTTTGTTAGCCGGCTTTCTGAATGTGGTAGGGGGCGCAGCTTCCCAGTAAAACATACAGCAGTTTTTGCTGTGCCCGGCCATGCTCTCACGAGACGTCGAAGTTATCCATTAAATGTGTGGTTGAATAGTGTATGTGCATGGTATAAACTTTCTTTCTCGTTTGTCCCTCCGCTGGTGTGTTAAGAGCTTGCCACTTCCGAAGACGCAATGAGTGCCCCCTCCTCCCAGAAAGTTGTGCTGAAGAGCACCACCAAGGTGTCCCTGAACGAGCGGTGAGAGGCAGTCCACACTCTGTGAAAAAGGAGTCCATGTACTGATACAGGTCGCATGACCAAGATGTTTGTGCTCTGGCTTGTGCACGCCAGAGATGTGGCATGTGTAACCAAGGGGAAGGTGAACGACCCTGCTAAAACTGTTGCAGCAGTTTGTGTTTTCATATTGTTTGTTTTTTGTTGCATATTATACTATCTTTCTGCCGCTTTGCTCTGGTGATTTTAAAATGTTTACAACAAGGTTTTGGGGACCTCATGTGGAGACTAGAGACGGAAGGGTCCTTGTGTGGTGGTAAATGTTGGTCTTAACCTTCCTCTCCCCGTGTCTGTACCTTAAGCTTCTCTAACATGCTGAAGAACAAGCAGCCTGTACCAGTCAATGTAAGGGCTACAATGCAGCAACAGCATATGGCCAGTGCCCGCAACAGACGACTGGCCCAGCAGATGGAGAATAGGCCGTCGGTGCAGGCTGCCCTGCAGCACAAACAGGTGAGGGGGTGGGGGTGTGAAGCTTATAGGAAGAAGAATGGTCTTGTTTGAGAAGGAATAATTAAGAGGTCTCTTGTGGGTGGAGGGAAGCGGTTTAGTGAGCATTGGGTGATTTCCATTTTTTTCCCCCATTAAGGGTAGGAAGATTAAAAGTATGAGTGTCAATTTAATTTTGTAAAGGCGTCAAGAGACCAAACTTGATGTGTACTAGTCAGGAAAGTTTTAGTTATATACAGTGCAACAGAAGGCTTTATGTCTCATAACATATTTGTGTGCGTCATTATCTCTGTCTGGTTGCTGTTTGTGCACTGTCTGTCACCATGAAATTCCTTGCATGTGTACGCATACTTGGCAATAAAGCTCATTCTATTCTCTTCAGAAATCGAATGTAACTCCATTTTTATTGTCTTAACCAGGTGAGGCTGTAGGGGGCTGAGTGTTTGTTGGTATCCGCTTTACCCCTCATGGACTTATGAACAGTTTGTGCAACTCCCTAACCTTTTCCCTCTGCTTGTCTATTCACCCTTGCATGCAGAGTCTTAAACAACGACTGGGGAAAAGCAACATCCAGGCTCGTCTGGGCAGACCCATCGGGGCTTTGAGGGGTGTTCCGGGAACCCGGGTGTTTCCTGTGTCGGGTCTGCGAGGGTTAACACGGGGATCACTCAGAGGTCGTGGGCGTGGAGGAGCCATGAGGGGAGCTCTAGCTCTCAGAGGTGAGTTTGGGGGCCCCTAGATTTTAATTGTTGCTGAGTGATTATCAATGGAACCTGCCATCGTGTTTTTACGGGTCCAATAAAGTACTTTTTAAACGTGGTATTATCTAGCATGCATGCGACTGTAATAAAAAAGTATGGTGTGAAGTAATGTTTGCCACAGTTGGCTGGTTATTTTTGGAGCAGCTCGCGTGAATGATAACCCTGACTTCTCTATGCAGGCATGGGTCAGATGCGCGGTCGGGGCAACCCTACCCGACTTGGGGTGCGTCGGGGTCTGAGACAACGAGGCGGTGTAGTCGGCCGTGGAGGCCCACTCGTGGGCAG
Organism: Hiodon alosoides; assembly: GCA_025775065.1. Classification (NCBI taxonomy): domain Eukaryota; kingdom Metazoa; phylum Chordata; class Actinopteri; order Hiodontiformes; family Hiodontidae; genus Hiodon; species Hiodon alosoides. The sequence continues at coordinate 8,905 of JAOYSI010074261.1, read as the reverse complement.
AGGAGCCCGGGGAGGAAGAGGTAAGAGTAATGGATCCCAGAGATACAAGTCAGGGGTCTCCATCCCTGTCCCTGTTGTTATTCCATAATTAATCAATTGCTTTTGTATTGTGTTTTTCTTTTCTCCTCTTTCAAAACCATTTTAACCGTGTGACAGTTTTCACCTCTGCTTCATGTGGTAATAAGCTCTGTTCTCCAATTTAAGGACGTGGTGGTGTGGGCACTCGAGGTCGTGGTGGGTTTGGAGGCCGGGGCCGGGGCCAGGGACGGGGCAGGGGAATGGGCCGTCCTGTAGTGACCCGGGAGCAGTTGGACAACCAGCTTGATGCCTACATGTCGAAGACAAAGGGCCACCTGGATGCTGAACTGGATGCGTATATGGCTCAGGCTGACCCAGAGGATATGGAGTAGACGCTCGCATGACTCGGAGCGTCTAAGCATGGACTGTATTCGAACATGCACGCAGGATTACTGGAAAAACTGGTGTCTCGTCAGTTGTAATATTGAGGAGCAGTTGGCCCAATTTCCTGGGAATGCTCAAAAGCATGCATGTTGTTTACCGAGACACCTCGACACCACAGAGCAGCGACTCTTCGTGTAGAGGCCAATGAATTGACTCTCCCTGAATAGCTACACCGTTAGCTTTGTTCTTTAGTCCTGCCCGATTTGAAGACTTGGTATGAACACAATCTCTCGATCTCGTACAATATACTCCCATAGAGGGGAAACGTGTACAAATGTATTCTTCTTGAACAGATCAACTTTTTTTGGGTGTGGACTACCACCACAATTCTAGAAGTGTGGTCTTGCTCTGTATTGGTCTTGAAACAGAACTGAGCTTTCTATTCAGAGGTTAGAGCCAGCAGGATAATATTCTGTCAATGGGATGAATATTTTTAATATTTATTTTATTGAAAGGACTTTGGTTTTGAATTTAGTTTAGTGGTATACCTTGGGAATGCTGTATCAAATGCTGCTAACATTGAAAATGTAACTGCCTGTTCTTAACTGACAAAACAAGATGGTTTATTTGGTACAGTGGCTTGTTGGCTGATGTAAATACAAAAGTTTTAGACTAATTGGACCGGTTTTTGGCCATCAGCTTTTGTCCAATTTCTTTCCTGGGCTGTTAATGTGATTGTTTCTGCCTTGTAAAAGTGAAATTTGTGTTTTTGGGGGGTTTTTTTGACCTTGTTATTGCAAACAATTCTTTGGGGACGTGTGTGTATATAGTTAAGTTGTGTATTAATGATGGTTTCTAACGGTTTTTTATTTATATTGTCTTTACAGTGCATTTGTATATCGAAGGTGGGCTTCGACCCAAATCCTAGTATCTTACTGTCTAACTGAAAAGCTGTTACGTATAATCTCAAATGTCTGCGCTATTTCTTATTGTTCATATAGTTTTTTGTTTTGTTTTTTATTAAAAATTTTAAAGGGTGCATGCTGCTTTCCTGATAAATTCTAGTTTATGGCAATTGCTACAGTGAAATGGATGTTTCATAAATATAGCCTAGTTCTCGGAATACTGTAATTTAAATTCAAAATATTGTAGAAATTATTAGACTTGGTCTTTCCATGCCAAAAACCCGCTGGTTAATGTTAAACTCAATTTTTTGTGAAATTGGTTGCCTTTTCATGCTACACAGAAGTTTAACAGAGCACATAAGCAGCTGCCTTTTCGGTCTTTATTCACAACACATCCTTCATATGGCATTACAAAAGTTCAGACACCAAAGAAGAGCTTTTGAGTTGAGTCATTCTGTTCTTAGCTGTCAGCCCCAACCAGGGGAGGACCCAGATTATTTTTAAGTGGAGGGCAACAGTTAAATTGGGGGGCACAGGGGGTGTCCAATCAGATCACAAGGGGGACGGGTGCTCCCCTGTGGGATGATCCGCGCCTGGCCCTTACACAATGTCTTGGCAACAAAACATGCAAAATGAGGCGGAGAGTGCAGAAAACCAAAATTTTAATTGCTGATTTAATTGCTTAAACGCTGTTCTAGTTTTATTTTGTATTAATTTCAACGTTTTAATTAAGATACTTTTACAGAGAAGGTAGCGTCCTTTTAGTCATTCGGTTATAAATAAATGTTAAAAATAGCTGCATACGTGCTACAGTGTACACACAGAGAAAAACGTACAGCTTAGCAGAGGATGGTTTCGATCCATCGACCTCTGGGTTATGGGCCCAGCACGCTTCCGCTGCGCCACTCTGCTTTACGTTCGATGTAGTAATACGCATTCTTTATATTCTCGGTAGGCTGCCATCTATAGACAATGATTTGCAATGCTGTTTATTCACGTTTCATTCATTCACTAAAAGGAAAATGTCTCTCCTTCTAGGTCCCGCCTTGAAAACTGCGGCCCAACCAAATACACTGTATTAGCATCGTTCTCGTTCGTGATTGGTCTTGTCTTGCTCATACGCAACCAACGACGTCAGGGGGCATCTGCGACGCGACCGGCTAGATTGAGAATAGAACTAGCAGCGATACATTTCTCTTTTACGGTTTACTAAAATTCCAAGACGTCGTACGCTATGAGGTAACTTAAAATTTTAACTTAAAATATTTATTATAAATATTTTATTATTTATTATAAAATTATATAAATAATTTTAATAACTTAAAATATTGCATTTAGTAAAATACATTTTGAACGTGCATTATATCGATGACGGAGGGTAGCTTCGCTTTCATATCATAGTCTAGGCCTTTAAGCCTCGGTACACGAGTGAATTCATATCTGTAGTCTTATTTATCTTTATGTAATGTTTTGCATTGATTTCAGCGTTGATCTTTGCCAAGATAAGTAATTTTGGTTAGTCTTTTGTGTAATATTGCACACCGATACATTTTATAAGTAGGTCTTAGTTATTCGACTGAGTTAATACATTTAATTTCATTAGGATGTCTATTGTAAGATTTATAAATAATCTTATAGTCGTTCTAAAGTACTTCCAAATGGCTCGTCAAGTTGTGTGAAATACAACAGGATGTTGCATTGCGGTATTTTATACGCATTGCTAACAAGGATGGCTGCGCTATTGTGTAAAGATAGATGGATGGCTGTAGGGCTGGCTAGCTAGCTGTTGTTTGGGGTTGTTATGCTTAAATAGGATCGTATTTAATTATTACGCCGGTTCAGTTTTTGACAAAAATGTTACGTATCTCTAAGACTCATAACTATTTATATTGTGTTATTTACAGAGGCGATCGGGGCCGGGGCCGGGGTGGCCGGTTCGGGTCCCGTGGAGGGTTGGCGCAGGGGTAAGTGCCAAAATTCAACGCTCACCCAGGAAAATGATGGAAAATTGCATATTATTACACTGAATTTCAAAGTATTTTTTTGTAAGTTGAGTGAATGTATAAAGTAGTTAAGCTGCATCGGCAAGTATCTCAGTTTTGGCAACTCTCTCTGGAATAATGTGCAGTGCATTTGATGTGACCTGCAGCCTTCAAATTGGCAAAAAAATTGCAGCCACAGAAAAGAGCTCTGATTGGCGATTTCGATAAGGTGATTAAACTCATACTGGCTCTGTTTCAGGTATCGACCCTTTGTCCCACACATTCCATTTGACTTCTATGTTGTGAGTACATGTTGCCTTTAAACCTGTATACTTGCTGTTTCGCGTCTATGTATGACCCTACAGTTACCTTAGACTATTTGTTGTGAATGAAAGGGGTTCATTTGTAGTTAAACCCCCCAATATCCTTTTAATTTGTATTTATTAAACTTGTTTAATTTTTGAACTGAGGTTGGCTAGCATAACTGGTACATGAGCTAATTAGCTGTACATTGTGTAGTTAAATTTAATAACATTTTTCAGTGATTTGTACACAATTTCCAATATGAAAGCCAGTTACAGTACCAGTTGTCAGCTTGTATTTGTTACAGTGGGGTTTTAAGGAACAGACAATGTTTTATTCAGTGTTCGGTGGACAGGTTCCTACATTAGGTAGAAGACGCAAGACGGGACAAGACACACAGGAGTCTGCCTGACCATGGCTTGTAAGTTTATAAGTGCAGGGGCAGTTTACAGTGGTTTTATTTTCTCCTTCCTCTTCCATTAGTGTGAGATGGCATTCCCCCGTGTGAAGCCAGCTGGTGATGAGACTGCCTTCAGTGAGTGTTTGTTGAAGAGGAACCAGGACCTCAGCCCCACCCCCACTGAGCAGGTGTGTGTGTGTCTGTGTCTGTGTCTGTGTCTGTGTGTCTCACCACTGTCAGACCGATACCTGCACATCACTTGACCAGTTGTTTGGCCTCGTGCTTTCACACTTGCTGAGCCAGGAAAAGAACACAATGTGAAATACTCACTTTTTTGCAGGCTGGCTTGCTCCCTGCTGTAACGACTGTACTCTCTCTCTAGCGTTATGCTATAGTGTACAAGCAATAAACTGTTCTATAATTGCAAATATGGTTGAGAAGTCTCTTGTGGATATTGTGCCAAACGCTGTCTAACAAAGCTTTTCCTCGTCTCAGTCCTCCATCCTGTCACTGGTCACCAAGATCAACAATGTCATCGACAATCTCATTGTGGCTCCTGGAAACTTTGAAGTGGTACGTGATCAGTGTCAGTCCCGCAGTCTGTGTTGGTACAGGTTATTCAGTGAGGTGTACAGAATCGTTGTTTGTGAATGTCTTTCAGAATGCTGATTCTATTCCTTTTCCAGCAAATTGAAGAGGTTCGCCAGGTTGGTTCTTACAAAAAGGGCACAATGACTACAGGACACAATGTGGCAGACCTTGTTGTTATTCTGAAGATATTGCCTACATGTAAGCGACTGCTCTAAACCAAGGGCATCTCCAATTTGTACCCATCATAATATTAAATACCAGTCTGATACTGGACACATATTTAAGCTGCCTGATAAAACTTGCTCTGTCTCTCTCAAGTGGAAGCAGTTGCAGCCCTGGGAAACAAGGTGGTGGAAACCCTTCGCACCCAGGACCCTGCTGAAGGTTTGCTTATTAATGTAAATCTTATTTTCTGTCAGTTGATGGACTGAGTTTTTTTTTTTTTTTGCGCCAACTCGAGGCTCTTGAGTGCTCTGGGGATGTGTCTAAATGTTATGTGAAGTGAAAAAGATGGTAAAATGAAGGGAAATTGCTGACAAACGGACTGACCTTCCATGGGTGAGGGTTAATTTTTAATGTTTGTGTGGAGATGCTGTGTAACACCCGCTGCTTCTTCAGTGCTCTCCATGCTGACCAACGAGACGGGTTTTGAGATAAGCTCTGCAGACGCTACGGTGAAGATCCTCATCACCACCGTGCCCCCCAATCTGCGCAAGCTGGACCCAGAGCTGCACTGTACGTATGGTCCAGAGTTGTCTGAGATGGCCTGTGGGGGGTCTTCATTATACTGTAGGGAGATATGAAGTGGTAATGCACAGTGGTAAGAGGGGGTTGGCTTCTGTTTACATACTCAGGCTTGTGTTATTTGGGGCTCTCTGGGTAATGGCAGGCAAGTGCCGTTATCATGTAATCTGTGAATTTGCATTGGGACGACCCGGACAATAAACAAAGGGGGCATCTAGCCTCCTAGCATGTCCTGTAATGCTGTTATGTCATTCGCTGAGATGGTGTGTTCACTAGAACCTCTTCTCCCATAGTGGACATCAAAGTGCTGCAGAGTGCCCTGGCTGCCATCCGCCACGCCCGCTGGTTCGAGGAGAATGCCTCTCAGTCGACGTAAGCCATTCCCACACCACCTTGGAGACTGATTGAATATGACATAAGAACTCCATAGAACTGAGGCTTTTGTTCGCAGGAGTGTGGGGTTTGGTTTGTGATTTAGACACAGCGGTTATCTGTGGGAGTGCCATTTACTTTAAACTCTACCAATGGGCAAAACCCTGAAAATAGAATGCTTTGTCAAGGAGTTTCATCAAGCAGAATAATGCACAGACATTATTTTGTAAGGTAGTTGGCTGTCCTAAACAATTATCAGAATTACCTACTGAGTGTTACATTAATGTGACTGTTTATTATTACAATAATAAACAATCTCAAAAATAAGACGCAAGTATGACTGCAGTAAAAATGTGAAGGCCTTTTGTATTTATATCATGGGTGCACGTTGTTTCACATTTGGGACGTAATGAATACTCTATCATGTCAACATATCCCTTAGTGGTATTTACATGGAGGTCCTGTTTCGTATCTGTCAGGGTGAAGGTTCTAATTCGCTTATTAAAAGACCTAAGGGTCCGGTTCCCTGGCTTTGAACCCCTGACGCCCTGGATCCTGGACTTACTGGTGAGCCTATTTTATTCTCTTGTAAACAGCCAATTTTTGTTTTTAATCAAAAAAATTTTTTCCTTGATGACTTAATCTAAAGTTCAATTAAGTCTCGTTAGAACATGCATCAGTGCACCAGATGACGCCTGATATGGATTAATTTAGGAGCAGGTTTGCAAGCGTTGATATGATCTTTTTATGTCCCGATTACCTCTCCATGTTACTGTTAAAGAAAAACATAGATCTTCTGTAAACATGACAAAAGGCAGCAACGCAAGAACTAATGGACGTTCAGCCACTGAACTGATATCCGTTCTGGTTTTGGTTGGATTGTCGCAGTCTGTGATTCTTGCTTTCCAGGGCCACTCTGCTGTCATGAACAACCCCTCCAGGCAGCCCTTATCTCTGAATGTGGCCTACAGGTTAGCCAAATGCTGTCTGTTGAGTGCTTATGTTGGTAGACATTAACGCTGTTTTTACATATGAAGAACACAGGGAAGTTTTTTTTTTTTTTTGGGGGGGGGTCTGGAAAGGTGAAGTGTACTACTTATAACCCAGAGAGAGTCTGGAATAAAGGAACTTGGCACTGCCTGTAGGTGACTCGGCGGTGGCGGGTAAATGCTAACACGTTCACCTCTTTGTAGGCGGTGCTTGCAGATGTTGGCAGCTGGGCTCTTCCTGCCAGGTTCTGTGGGCATCACTGACCCCTGTGAGAGTGGAAACTTCCGTGTACACACAGTCATGACTCTAGAACAGCAGGTAAGAGCGCTCTCGAACCGACCCCTTTGGATGGATTTACACGCGGTCGGTAGTTATCTGGGGGACCTTAATTACATGTCGTCACTAGCGGGTGTCTGAAGGCGCAGATGAGACTCGTTATTACAGCTGAATTGTCTCCAGTAACGACTCCTTTCAGTCAAACGTTAGTATGAGCCAACCAACCAAATCCAATGTGGAGGAGCGAAATGGGAAAACAAAGTCGGTTACCGTGGGTCAATTAGCGGCGAACCAGAACGGATGACAAAATGTGCAAACGAACAAAACCTGACTGCAGCGTAAAACCAAAAGAAACTGAGCATTAAGTCAGTCAGATTCAAACACTCTGGTACGCTACACAAAACGAACCGAACAAAAAACGGACAACGCCGGCAAATTCCATACACCAAGAATCGCTCGTACCGCTAATGCCGCGCACACTCCGTCCCGCCAGGACGGCGTCTTGCCTAAATACCAGCAGGTGTGCATACACAATATCCCGGTAGGAGGCACTCGTCTGGGCAACGTGAAAGCGACAGCGTTGACTGCTTGCCGTGGTACAGCACTGACCTGCTGAGGTGTCGCGTGTTTGTGTGTAGGACATGGTGTGTTTCACCGCCCAGACCCTGGTGCGGATCCTCTCACATGGTGGCTACAGGAAGATCCTCGGTCTGGAGGGAGACGCTAGCTGTGAGTAAACCTTACTTTAAAGATCATTGGCGTCCACACCTGTGTGACACGCTTGGGCCCCAAAGAGTGGCTTAGCCGGTATAAGCTCTCGTCTAACTGCTGACTGGGCCCTATGATACAGATCCGCCTGTTCAGTTCTAGATCATATCTTTTGCCGACTGACCGTGTCGGTGCAAAGTCCGGGTAGGATGAGCTCCACCTGGGTTATTCAAAGCTATCTCTAAGAGACGGAATCATTCTGGCATGTAAGGGTGTAGAATTCCGTGCCTGTTCAGTGAGTCGACGTATAGAAAAATGTTTTATAGTTTTATTTTTCATTTCAAATGAATGAAATGCTTTCTCCCTGCCCCCAGATTTGGCCTCTGAGATGTCCACGTGGGACGGGGTGATTGTGACCCCGTCAGAGAAGGCGTATGAGAAGCCACCAGAGAAGAAGGAAGGGGAGGATGAGACCCTGGAAGATGGAGGGGAGGGTGAAGAGGAGAGCATGGAGACGCAGGAGTGATGATCGCTGATCACCACAGGTGTGGCAAACCAACAGTTAGGAGGGTGATTCTCTGATTGGTGTAGCCACGGGTCCTTTGCGGAGTAGAGTTGTGAAATAATTAAGATGGGTATCTTCAGATATCACGGCAAAAACTGAAAAGCTGTGATCCACCTTTGTAAATGGTAATCTTCTTTCAAAGAATGGTTACATTTAATTTTGTCCAAGATATTTCTGCTGTAAATCAAAATAATTGAATGCCGTCTCAATGTATACATCATTAAGCTAGACACATTTTAGTTTCAATGCAAGAGGCCTACCAGTATACCAAGTAATAAAAAGAATAATAATTCCCCCACCTTTTCTGCTGTTACGATTCTACCTTTTAGAGTTAAGGAAGAGTTCGAAAGGGTATTTGGATCCCACGTAGGCAATAGTCCGCCATTTAGCTGGTAGTCGGCTGTTGTGGAACACTGCCGGAACCCATAGGTGTTCAGTACATTTTATCATTTTATCACATTTTATGTCTCATGGTAAATTTAATGTCTATTCGTCTGGGCAGTTTTCATTTAGCCACATTTTACATCAACTAAAATGAAAAGCAATTTAAATAGCCGCGCTTTTACTTTTCTTGTCTTTCAGGATTATCCTACTTCAACACAAATCCTGCTTAATCCTGGGGGGGGGGGGGGGGGGGGGGGGGGGGGGGGGGGGGGGGGGGGGGGGG
>JAOYSI010074260.1:5896-18764 GCA_025775065.1 Hiodon alosoides | reverse complement strand
AGAGAGAGAGAGCGAGAGAGAGAGAGAGAGAGAGAGAGAGAGAGAGAGAGAGAGAGAGAGAGAGAGAGAGAGAGAGAACCTGTTTTTCACAAACACACTGGGTTTCATGACAGCCAAAATCAGCAGCAACATGCAGTCCTCAGATGAACTCGGAGGGTTTCCTGAATTAATAAGGAAGGAGGCAGAGACCACGCTGTTGACTAAAAATAAAAATCTGAGGTGACTCCGTGGTACCACTGTCTGGGGATGAGAGGGCCTGGCCCTGCCTGAGCGCCTCCGCACACAGCGGCGCACCACTTACCAAACACATGGGCTGTGGGGGGAAGACTGCTTGGTGTGTGTGTACGGCCCAGTTCTTATCTGTCCCTGGGACTCTACTCGATACCTTTAACACCCAGATGACCTTTTTCTGCTCACGTAGCTATTTTTTTGTGCTTCAGAAGCCATTCAATAATGTATTTAGCATACATCCGTATTGCTAACTTACCTGCACGTATCGCCATATCCATAAAATAATAATAAACGTTATACTGTAATGTGTTTCAGTTGGTCAATATCGCGCAGCAGTTGTTTTATCACAAGTGTTAGCGGCTGCGCAGACGTAGCGTGGACAGGAATCTCGCCTGTCTTTGGGCTGCTGGCGGTGGTCTGATCTTCGTGCTAGCTCTTTACCTATTCTCTCTTTGTTTTCGTTCCTGGAAGGATGGACCTTGTTCTTTCAGAGGAATTTCTCATAGCTCTGAGCCCGGGGAGCTAAATCAGCCCTGGGTATAAAGGTCAAATATTTGTAACATTTCCTGGGCCTGTTGGGAATAAGCATTAAAAATACAAGTGTGAAAAGCCCAGTATTCCTCGTTGAACGTTCCTGGAACATTTGCAGAGTAAACCCAGGAGCCCACCGCTAACAACAAGAACAGCAGCAGCAGCAGCAGCAGCAGCAGCAACAACCAGAAGATAGAGAGTGTCGGCTGTGTTGGTGATGGGGAAACACAGAGAACAGCACATACCTCTGTGGCCCTCGCTTTCACAGACACACAGGCCCATTCTTTCACTTCAAAGCCCCACGGAGAACTCGGCGCACCAGGGTTTGCTGGACCTCGGGCGCAAGCCATTTTGCATCAGCTTAGACTTCATAGCTGCGCCGTGGTAAGGGCTGAGTGAAGCCAATGGGAAACGCCGTTATGCTCCTGGGAGGTGGTGTTTCGTAGTAGCGTGATGGTGTTCAGCATTAAGTGTTCTGAGTCGTTTTTCGCACACCTGTGATGTTTTCGTGATGTAGTCGTCAAATCCCCCCCCCCCCCTTTATCTTTACCTTTATCTTTATCCTCTCTCTGAAAACAAAGACGACCTTGCAACAGGGGTGAACCAGTCAGATTCAGAAAGTGTTACGTTGCAGGTTATTTATTTAGCAGAACACCCTTATCCATCCAGAGTATGGTCTTAATCACACTTTCTACATCAGGTTATCCTCAGTGGGTCAGGAGAATTCTGAACCCCTTCTTAACATTAAACAAAGTTTGCTGCATAGGCCGATCTTAAAATCATTTCAGATAGGGTCAAGTCAGGAAATGCTAGCAAAGCGTCCTTTCTTGTGGTTTTCCATGCGTTTGGATGCGTGGGTCACAGAGAGACGTAGGGGCGCTGGATATGGAGACAAAGCCAGAAGGCACGGATGGCGCTGCACTGTGCTGCACTGATAATGGAGTATGTCCCATTGTCACATTCCTCTTAAACAGCTGGCATTTTTCCATTTTTCACCTTGACCACCACGCAAAGGCACAGGAAGAGACCGGCAAGCACTCTGCTGCCTTTTATCTGCAGGAGATCTGCCGTTTTCTTTGTTGTTGTTCCGAGAAATGGGAAATGCCCTCGATCTTTTCAGCAGACCTGAAGGAAACTCTTCTCTCTGGGCTTAGACTTAGGAGTTGGGAATGGACGACGGTGATATGAATATGTATCCTGACCATAGATACGAGCTTTGCACAGTATCTTTCCGTCCAGTACATATTACATTTGTAAATTTACCAAAATATAAGAAGGCTGTTAGCGTAGGTGAAGCTGTAACCTTTGAGGGGTTCATTAAGATCGCAGTGGTGTGGTTGTGTGGTCAAGGTTCCCGGGACCGACAACACAGGGAAAAATATGGCACATGCAAGAACCTGCTATAGTGCTCCCCTTTCCACTTTAAATAATAACCAAAAAAATCTGTCTGTGTTTGTTTGTCTCCTCTCTGGCTGCGTCTCTAGGCAACCGCTGTAGCGGGATGATGATGTCAATGAGGGAGAGAAGCCTTTTTGTATGGGCTAGATTACTTTGCTAGAGCCTTTTTTGGTCGGGTTATTTTGTGCTGGGATTAAGTAAAATACAGTCATGTTTCCTGTTTAGGTTTTACTTCCTTACGTTTATATCTTAGAACAGTGGTTCCCAATTTCAGTCCTCGCGTACCCCTGTGTCGTCGTGGTCGTCGTGTACTAAATCGAACCCTTATCTTAAATATCTTAACCTGTTTAAGAACGGAAAACAAGGAGAAAAAGAAGCTCGTTGTTAGTTTTTAATTAATTAAGGGCTCAGTTAATTAAGAGATCACTTGGGACAAAAAAAACAGCAGACAAAGGTGGTGTTTGAGGACTGGAGTTTTGGATCCACCACCGTAGAGGTTTAATATTGGCTTGCTCAAATGATATTTCAGTTATTTGATTGATTGCAAAAATGTGGTATTACCAGCATGCAGAAGATTTTCTTTTATAAGATAAGGAGTTTTTCATAAACAAAGTATGATGTATTTGCAGTTTCAGATATTTTTTTTGGTTCAAGTACGACTCATATTTTAGGTTAAGCACATATTGTTATTATTTTATTTGAGATAATTTGACATTATGAATGTTGCTCGTGAAGCTGATGATTAAAGGTTGTGTAGCGCTCGACATGGCTGAGTCCAGAGACAGGTGTTATTGGGTTAGGGGAAGTTGAACGTCCCTTTAGCGGAGCGCTTTGTGTGTCTATAGCTGTAGTCTGTGTGTGACAGCTTTTACACTTCCCCCATGTCAAGTCCTAATCGCCCGTCTTACTTTCTCATCTAATCAACTTACTATCTTCTTCATTAAATCAAATTAACTCACAAATACATTTCTTAAACGTTTCTTTAAATTAAACTTATCTTGGAACTGTAAGCACTAATTAAGAAAGTTGACCCTGAGCACCTAAATTTACCTTTCTATGGGTGAAACTAATATGGTGTTTGTAATTATCTGTTTTATAACTTCAGCTTTATTTAAGTACACTCTCATGGGATATGTCTCCCATAATTTGTACTTTATTAATGGATACTGGAAATACTAAATAAACAGGTTTGTTTATTATGTTAAACGACAGCTTGCCTTATATTTTAAAAGTTTTTATTCTTGATTACGCCAGCCAGTATAGTCGACTTGTGTTTCTCCTGAAGCCGTGGGCAGATACCCAGATGAGAGGGCGAGGGTGCGCTCGGGTTAATAAGCATTCTGTCCGGTTTTTAGCTGCTTGGCGGTTTCCCACCGTCACTGCGCTGGCAATGAGAAGATCACATGGACATTCCCCGTTAGGATTTGGTGTAAAATGTGTTTGCTTTAGAAATGTATTTCAGGAGGTGATTACTTCTGATATAAAAAGGGTTTAGACCACATCTCGATAAGCAGTTTCTGTAGATACCGTCTGGCTGCAGACTGGGTGGGGGTATTTAATTGCCATGGTTACGACTCCCTCTCCTGCACCCCACACACCGGAGAGGGCTTGTTTACCACATTTCTACTCCAGACACCATAACATGTCAATCAAGAAGAACCTCCCCTGCTTGCTCGCCATTGGTATAAAAGAAATTCCGCCCACTTTACCACTCCTTAAATAAATCATCAGAACAAACAGGCCACACCCCTGCCCCACGCGAGCGTGCTAGTCGCAAATCCAGCTAGATGTTGTTAAGCAATGGTGATGTTGATTGTAATAACACCCCCTGTAGTTCAGTGCTTTCAGGCTGTAACAGTTTAACGAGCATTACAGCCTATCCTGCTGCACGTCTATAGAGAGCCTTATTGCAGTGCGATTCCTGTGTGATTTGAAATTCAGTTGTTGTATATTCTTAAATTGGCTTCATATTGGCAGATACGTGTTTTCTGATAGCGTATACTGCTACTACACGAGGTGGTTTGCCACATGGTAGTAAACATATAACGAAGATGTGCCAGGGGGAGGTCTCATTTAAATGACAATAGGCTCAACGCCCCATTCACAAATTTTCTGTCTGTGCTTAGTCTGGCTAAAGGAGAAGTGATCCCCACCCCTGAGTTTATTTGTTTATCTGAAAGACGGCAATAAAGGATCTTCCTCTGCTAAATTGGGGGAATTGTTGAGCTGAAGCGGGTGTTTTCCTGTCTAGCGCCCTGACCTGAATGCTTCGCTGCCGTCCTGTGCGGAGCCCTCACAGAGCTCCCGTGTTATTCTGTGTGTGGGGGCGCGGCGGAATCTATGGGAAGGAGTCTGCCAGCGCAGGACCGGATTTGCACTGCAGCTATTTTACGTAACTGCCCCCGCCGCCTCCGGAAAATGAAAACAAGAACACCAGACCCACGGCGTTGGCGTTGTCGTCATTGCCGGGGAGCTCTGGATCAGACACGCAGTGTAGGATCTCCTGTCAGACGTCTGTATGAATATCTGTATGGGTCTTCTGTGGAAACATGCGCTTCGTTAGCTGTATGTTAATGGCTTGATAGAAACGACCTACCTACTGGCTGTTCAGGCATTCACAAACATGGGTGTCTGCCTTTGCTCACTAACTTGTGACCTTTGTTTGTTTTTTTTAGTTAACGTTGACCGCAATAACTAGTAATAGTGAGTATAATCTGTGCCATTCTGAGAACATTACAGGTTTGATTTGGTTGTTACAATGTTACAATGTATATCCAAGTTCAGGTGATCCCATTTTTATACAGTGTTATTCAAATTGTTAGAAAACAATCAGGTAAGGGAAAGCTGAGGTTCCTGACAAAATGGCTTCCCGTGTTTTTAATAGCCATCAGCTTATAATATTACAAAATCCAGTTTCATCTTTAAACCAGAGATGGTGTCTTTAAGACATCAGTTTTACACCTCGTGTAAATACCAGTGAGTATATGAGTGAGTATCGCAACACAGTCTGTAGGTAAATGCTCCCTGTTGTTGTGGAGGTGCTGTGCTCCTGTGGATGGACAGACAGTCCTGTCTGCACATGGCAGGGCTGTCGGGACAGTGTTTTCCCTTGTAAACACTCCAGTACGCATGCACCCAGACCACGTTCAAGCGTCTGCTACTGCTCTGCTGCTGCTGCTGCTGCTCTGCTGCAGGGGGGTATAAAAGGGGATCCGGGGCGGTGGGATGGATTTCTGAAACTGCATCGTCACAGAGGCACTGCAGTGCGCAGCTCCCCCCCCAAATCAGGTCGGTGCTGTTTGTGACAGACAGAGGGGAGGGGGGTTGTCACATGATCCCCGGCCAAAGATTACAAACAGCTTGGTATCACATGGTCTCCGCCACCAGTCTGCCTACTTGCCAAGGTCTGGGCAGTGGAGCCAAGCTCCTGTCTCTCACTTCGCTCGTCTGCTTCCCGGCATTCTGCCGTGTTCTGGGCTGGTGAGGACTACTATCTTACCGCAACAAGATATTTTTTAGCAGCAATTTTAGCATTTGCCTTGTGCCTGGTTTGCTTATGGTATGTTGACTTGAGGCTCCCATCAAATTACCCCCCAAACGTCTGAGAGCCTACAACCCCCTGTTCCCATCAAATTACCCCCCAAACGTCTGAGAGCCTACAACCCCCTGTTCCCATCAAATTACCCCCCAAACGTCTGAGAGCCTACAACCCCCTTCATCCATACAAGCTGGTTTAAGGATTTTCCTGAGATTACCTGAAATGAACCAAATGACTATTTTTGGCATGTTTTGTGGAATTCTGTGTAGCGAAGTTCTGCTTCGTAATAAAAGTCTAGGAACAATAGACCTGAATTCATTGCTTTTAAAGCATATTGGTTGTACTTACACGTTTATATAAGTCTGATCCATTTGTTATGTGTCATTTAGATTTTTATATAGACCCTAAATGGCCTTGTTTACCTACTATTTTAAAGGCAACATGAAGCATAAATACTTATGTAGGTAGATGCTGTTGCTCTGTTGCTATTTTGCCCGGTCTTTCAGTAAGTCTCTTAAAGTGTACGACTGTTACTGGTGCAGAGGACAAAGAGGATTAACATTCTGCTCTCTGATTAGACAAGAACATTCTAGAGATTTTTCACATAGTACCCTGGCTGAGACCATATAAAAAAAAAAAAAAGAACCTGCAATGAGTGGACCAATGAGCGCTCTATTCAAGCGCAACAGAAAGAAAGGCAAAGTCACTCAACAGATGTGACAAACCTCGAACCAATTTGTTTTGTTTCCAAGAAAAAGGGCCCAGGATTCTCTCCCGTTGGTGGAAGTTCGAGTGAGAGCGTAGCGACGGCCCATTAGCTCGTTTACCACCATCCGAGAGGCCATAATTGTCACTGCTTGTATCGCAGAGTCACACGCTGCAGGGGCAGCAGGAGTAGCCAAGCTCCTGTCCACAACAACCGGCTGGTTTTCCTGCCTCGCGCTACGCCACGGTGCTGTGGACCACTCCCAGCCTGTGGACCACTCCCATCCCCCGCACCGCACCACTCCCACTCCCAGCCTGTTATCCCCCGCACCGCACCACTCCCCACTCCCACTCCCAGCCTGTTATCCCCGGCACCGCACCACTCCCACTCCCACTTCCACCCTGTTATCCCCCGCACCGCACCACTCCCCACTCCCACACCCAGCCTGTTATCCCCCGCACCGCACCACCAGTCAGACAGGGAAGTCCAGGGAAGAGCTCCATCATTCTATAGAGAGGCAGAGCAGTCTGGCCCAATCAGCTTGCGACCGTTTTCCATAAGGTTGCGTAACGGTTTAAAACTGGCCCAATAGTCCTGGCCGATGGAGACTTCTTGCCTTTATTTCAGAGTTTTTTTTTTTCTTTTTTCTTTTTTGCAGGGGAAAGAATATTAACTTGCATAAAAAAAGACTTTCCTAAACAGTACTGCTTTGTTCTTGGGATGACTGCATTGTTCACCTGGTACAGATTTTAAACTTATGCAGTGAAAGAATAAGCGAATGGGAAGTTGTTGGAGAGCGGCAGAAGGAGAATTGCTGATTGTTTCACAAAATATCCCGACAATTTATTGTTGGAGCATTTATCTGTGTATTTATACATGATTTATACACGGGTATACAAGGCGATTCACGTGATTTACACGAGATGGGGTTGCAGTAGCAGAACAAACCCTGCATGCTCACTGCAAAATCACGCATTGCTACACGCGTAATAATAGTTCGTATTTTTTATAGATTGGACTGACAGTGTCGTTCCGTTTTTAGGTTTATGTGACCGTACATGGTTGCTGTATCGCCTTCTGGGATCGGGTTTCTCTCTGAACCAGCGGTCCACCTTCTGTAGTGGAACAGAAAGCCTGATCAGTGACGGTTTGCTGCTCTGGGCCTGGCCGCTTGGCCCATTGTTTCTGACTGTCCCCACTACGGCAGTGGAAACCGGCAATGCCTGGCATAGTTAGGGGTATAGCCATGCGCCCGCGCCGTGTGGAAATAGGACCGCACTGAGGGACGGTTATAAATAAAATGTATAGTTAGGGGTACAGCCATGCGCCCGCGCCGTGTGGAAATAGGACCGCACTGAGGGACGGTTATAAATAAAAGAGCGTATCCTTGGTAGCGCCACTGTTTGGTCACAGAGGGGCCGAGGCGTCCATTTGTTTTGGGGCGAAGGGGTGTTGGAGGGGGGTTGGGGGAGTGGATAGGATTTCTTCCCATCGAGGGAATTTTGTGACTGCGAGGGAAACCCTTTGAGTTTGCCTGGGGTGCCCCCTTTTGGTGGAAATCCAAGAAATTAATTGCTTCCTGTTTTCCTTGTGATGGTTGGATTTTCAGCCCTGTTCTTTCAACGTTTCATCGCAGAAAGCGCTGTAGTGATTTTGACGTTAAGCCCCTTCTTCAAACTTGTTTTTTTATTTGATATGTTCAGATCTTAAAAGGATGGCCTCCCTTGAGAAAGTTACTTCACCAAATATCCAAATGTAAAAATAGCCGGTGTTAATTGTAAGCTAGTTTAATTTGTCTTGATTAGAGCACCTGCTAAGTAACTGAATAATTTAAACGATTTGTCAGTATTTTCCTACGGTATGCCGTAGGACCTGTGCCTCTGTATGTAAGCATTAATGGGTTCAAAATGATCATTTATACATTATTTTACTACAATAAAATAATAAAGAATAAAGAATTTACTACCAAATTCTCTGTATGAAGTCATTTAGTATGTAAAACTTACCAATAAGGCATTTATCAGATAATGACAAGAGTAGGGTTGTGAAAAGGCCTTGCTGAGAGGGGGAAAAAAAAATAGCAATTTACCACTGTCGTTTGTTCCGACCATGATCATATCAGTACGTTATTCAGACTTTTCCTGTTTAACCTGGAATCTCTCGTATTTAGAATAGGAAATTGTGTCCTAAGTTTTTGCATGAATCTAAAAAATGTGTCTGTTTCATAAAAATGTGTGTCAGATGTAATGCACTAAAAAATGTTAGTGGTGCGAAATCGTATATTAATATTCAGTCTTTGGTTAAGCAAACCCTCTTCAACGAGTCGTAAAGAACATTGCATTGCTAACTGCAATTATTATTGCATAAGAATCAGAATGAGAGCAATTGTGATCAGACGTGACTTTGTATCACCTCATGTGTGCTGGGCTTCAGGCCAGGGGTCACTGTCAGAAAAAATCTGGATCAGGAGGAGTTAGTTGCCATCGTGTGGCACAGCATTGAGGTGCCAGCCTCCTGGGATGCCAGGTCAGAGCTCCCTGCCCGCTGCGGGCTTCCCTCACCTGGCCAAGGTAGGTTCACGCGGGGACGCGTCCCGGAGGGGGGAGTTGGCACTGCTGGTGTTATCCGTGATAACACTGACGGATTAGTCACAATCAGATGTGCCAATCCCACTCACACCTAACCCGGGATTCTCGCTGCAAGCTTTTCTGCAGCGTAAGTGTAATGCGTTAGTCCTGTGGGTTTGGTGACGTAAACCCAGGCTATGGAATGAACACAGATTACGCTCCACGGAGTAATGAGCCTCTAGCCCGCGTACTTTGAGACAAACAAACCCCAGGAGTCCTTTAACCTATTACCAGCAAAGCAGAGCTGTAAACTGCCTCACCTCTAAGGCTGGGGGTCCTTTTCATTAGGCAGTCAAGCTGAAGTTACAGTCTTAACCAAAACTGCTGTGGGTAAATTCATTCATTAATACCCTGGTTTGTAGGCTGAAAATGCAAACCGTTCCGCAGTGGGTTCTCCCACTGTTGTGTGCGATGGAAGACGAGAGGCCTATCGCAGTTGAAACTGCGATGTTCGGTTTGGAACACGCTACACACACCCGACAGCTATGCTTTAACAAAGTTAAAGGCGGAAGAGGCCGCTTCTTTTTGTAAATAGAGAAATTGGGTTAGGAAAAATAACGGCATTTTTATACAACTTTCATAGACTGAGTTCTGTCTGTGTTTAATTTCTATTGGGACTGGTAGAAGACTATATGGGCATGCTTTCGGAGATGTGCTTTTGAAGCAGTGCTTAGAAGGAAAAGCTGTGTCGTGTGTGTTTTAGTTTCTGTAAGACGGCCCAAGTCCGTCTGTTCCCTTCGTTATTTACCATGCAGACAACATCGCCGTTGTTTTTGTCCAACTCCGGTTAAGTGTTTCACAGTCAAAGCTAACAATTGCTTCACTGATTATGTTGGCAAATTGTCAGTTGGAATTCTGGTTTGCTCAATTTGCTTTTGATGGAGGGTTTTGGATTTGTGTATTGATACTGGCAGAGAGCCTGTGTCTGTGATGCAATGCCTAGCTCTGTTAAGGAACAGATACACAGTGTCTGCAACTTTAGGAGCCCCCCCGCCCCAAAAAAAAGACTCTATCCCAGATGAATCGGTGCTATGGGGTTCTGCTCCACGCGGGTCTGATGGGGGCGGCGTTTTCACACCCAAGTAATGGCCCTCCATCTGCTCACCCACTCCCCAGAGCAAGCTCACTTACGAGGCTACCGCCGAGCTGGAGGGTCCCGTGTCAGCGCTCCACAGCCCGGGCCTGGACCGCTTTACAGCCCACTAGCCCCAAAGCCTTCCTCCTCTCCACCTCCCACACAACCGGCAGAGCCAGGCCTCTCCAGTGTTGGAGCGTGATCCTGGATCGCGTTACCAAATGGTCTCATCCATCCTAATGATGATTCTTTTAACGTCAACAGAACACCTCAAATGTATCCCATTATAAAAACATGTATCACATTGTCATCAAATGAAGTTGTTGAAGTGCGGCGGGGGGGTCTGAAATCAAGCTGCTAGGGGGATTGTGGGAGTAAGGCGTGCGTCTGGTTTAGAGACTGAACGGTGAACTCGTACACAGACTGTGTTGTTGCTGGGGGGATTGTGGGAGTAAGGCGTGCGTCTGGTTTAGAGACTGAACGGTGAACTCGTACACAGACTGTGTTGTTGCTGGGGGGATTGTGGGAGTAAGGCGTGCGCCTGGTTTAGAGACTGAACGGTGAACTGATACACAGACTGTGTTGTTGCTGGGGGGATTGTGGGAGTTTGTTGACTGTGTTGTTGCTGGGGGGATTGTGGGAGTTTGTTGACTGTGTCGTTGCTGGGGGGATTGTGGGAGTTTGTTGACTGTGTCGTTGCTGGGGGGATTGTGGGAGTTTGTTGACTGTGTTGTTGCTGGGGGGATTGTGGGAGTTTGCTGACTGTGTTGTTGACTCCTCCCTCCAGTGTGCCCTGAGCAGTGCGAGAGGAGGGCCTGCATGGACGACGGGGAGTGCTGCCATCCCCAGTGCCTGGGGAGCTGCACGGAGCCGGGCAGCGACACGGCCTGCGCCGCCTGCCTGCACTACTACCACGAGGGCCGCTGTGTGCCCGACTGCCCCCCGGACACCTACAAGTTCGAGGGCTGGCGCTGCATCACGCTGGAGCTCTGCTCCAAGGTGCACCTGCCCAATGACTTCGACACGTTCGTCATCCACGCCGGGGAGTGTGTCCCGGACTGCCCCCCTGGCTTCACCCGCAACGAGATCAACAGGTGAGGAGTGTGCTCAGTCTGACGGGTGGATCCTCGTGGCTTTATCAGCTGCCTGTCTAGTTATTAAATCTCTTTTAACTTTCAATAAAGAGAGGCTTTGAAGAAACAATAAATGTTACATAATCAATGGTTAAACGCCAGTGGACCTCATTAAAAGTTACCTTACGGTTTTGAAAACACTACTTTGCTATTAAAATAAAACGATTAGATACGGCTAGGACTAGGGATAAACTTATCACTACAGTTTTGGAAATTTGACGTTCAGTGTCTCATTCGCTAGCAACACAATGCGTCAGTGTGTCATTTCTTCGCATTGCGTCCTTGTTTTGACTTGATCAGCCAGTATGTCATAAAACCGACTTTCCCTTGGTTCAGTCTTTTTGAAAAGATTCTGTACCACATACTAAATACGATTTTGTTTGTAATCCTAAAAGAAAAAAGAAAAGTAAGCGGTTTTTAAAGCACCGCTCCCCGAGCTGGCCTTGTCCCTCCCGGGGGTCCCGGGCACTTTAACCATCGCTCCCCGAGCTGGCCTTGTCCCTCCCGGGGGTCCCGGGCACTTTAACCATCGCTCCCCGAGCTGGCCTTGTTCCTGCCGGGCACTTTAACCATCGCTCCCCGAGCTGGCCTTGACTGCTCCCTCCTGTCCTTGTGTCTCTCAGTTTGTTCTGCAAAGCCTGCGACGGCCACTGCGACAAGGTCTGCGATGAGAAGATTATCGACTCTGTGGACGCCGCTCAGTCCCTCAAGGGCTGCACAATCATTAAAGGAAACCTGCACATAAACATCCGGCGGGGCAGTAAGTACCGCTGGCCTGGCGGGGCAGGAGGACTCGCGTAGCCCCACTTCACATAAAACCATATAGGCAAAGAGCCATCAGACAGACCGGATGTGTTCAGACAGACCAGACAGTTCAGGGTGTGTAGTGCGGACATGAAGTGGCTAAGCAGGCTAACCTCTGTACTAATCAGTATGTGGTCTTTCCATGAGCTTAATGAAAGTTTCTGCATGTGTGACCTGAACAGTCAATGTCCTGATTTTACCAGACAACATCGCCTCCGAGTTGGAGAGTTTCATGGGCCTGATCCAGGTGGTGACGGGATACGTGAGGATCCGTCACTCCCACACGCTGGGGTCGCTGTCCTTTCTCAAGAGCCTACGCTACATCAACGGGGAGGAGTTGTACGAAGGGTATGTTTCTATAGCTACTTTTCATCGGCCGTCACTGTTAGTACTGTTTGAAATGGCGTTTAAAATGAGTCGGCACAATCGCCAGAGACATGAACATGCTTATTGTTTTACTTTGGAACTTAGTCTCAAGGCTACAGACTGATCCTCTCAATGCATATTGGGAAGAGGAATAAAATCTGAGTGAGATTTAATGTAAACTGTACAAGGGCTGCTATCTGAGCGGGATTTAATGTAAACTGTACAAGGGCTGTAAACTGTACAAGGGCTGTAAACTTGTACAAGGGCTGTAAACTGTACAAGGGCTGCAATCTGAGCGGGATTAAATGTAAACTGTACAAGGCCTGCTATCTGAGCGGGATTTAATGTAAATTGCACAAGGCCTGCTATCTGAGCGGGATTTAATGTAAACTGTACAAGGCCTGCTATCTGAGCGGGATTTAATGTAAATTGCACAAGGCCTGCTATCTGAGCGGGATT